>KK116607.1:83595-102446 GCA_000611955.2 Stegodyphus mimosarum
AAAAATTTTTTTACTTTTTTTTTTTTTTTTTTTTTTCAAAACGGTACTTAGTTTCCGAATACGCCACTGCACGAACTGTACCCCGATAGTGTCTGCATAACTCAAAAACGAGTAGCCTCAGAACGTTGAAATTTTGTATATAGGACTGCTGTGACATGTAGATGTGCACCTCTATTTAGGTTGAATCGGCCGCACCAAAAATATATAAATATATATATATATATTATTCATAATGAAAGTAATTAAAAGTAAATTAATAAGCCCAAGACTTGCGCTAAAGCAGCAAAGTAATAAAGCAATAATTCACTATAAATTATAAAAAGAAAACCCTCCATATTACATCTCAGAGAAACGAAAATTCAATTTAAAAAAAATATTGAAAAGGTATTTTTCTATACTGTTTCAAAAGAATATAGTAAAGTTAAATTTAAATATTTCTCTTGCGCCATTGCTGCGAGGAATGAAATTTGAATTCAAAAAATGTCTATTCGTAAAAAGCAAATTAAAGTAAAAAATTAAATATAGAAATAGGTTTAAAAGAAATAATAAATAAGTTATATTGCTACGAAACTAATCTACAATATCATTTAAATTCTGAGAACATAAGTAAATCAAGTGCAAGTATCAAAATCTATTAACAAATATAAAATTATTAAAAACAATAAATATGCGTAAGTGAATAATTGTTGAGCTGGCAGAAGACAGACTTATCAAGGGGTTGCCCTCAAACCTAACTCTTCAATTATTCAATTCGTGTTTCTTCATTTATGTAGGCAAGTGTAAAATTCAAAACTAAAAGTAAAACCAAATGATATGATTTACCAAAAGTAATTCAAACGAGTGGAATTTTTAGAAAAGAATAAATTATAGTTAATATAAAACAATTTTTTATAAATCCAATTTTTTAGAAAACCAATTTACTTTAGAAACTCTTGCCCACAAAAAACTTCCCAATATATATATCCATTCTGTTACTTGGCTCAGTGATTTCAGTTTCTTTATTCTTAATGTAAATTGTGCATTTTTTGCTTTAAAAATGACTGAATTATGTTGTTAATCTTTCGGTTAAAGTTTTAGGCCTTTAGTTAACCTGCATGTGAATAATTGCAGAATTATCAACAATTTAAAAGTTCTTTAAGTGCGGCTAAGCCTAATCATTTTTACTGAAGCAGCCATACTTGTTTAGATTTGAAACTTATCAGAATAGTGGATTTGTTGCCAGTCTAGAGAAACTAAGCTTAGCAACAACAAAGATGACGCCTTCTTTTATTATTTCGAATTAAATCATGCTTAATCCAGTCTGGAATTTATTGCAGGAAATAAGTGTTTAAGGTCTACTTCGTAATTTTTCATGTAGATATTTTGAGCTTTTATGTATTTTTGCCCTGTCGAAGTGAGAACTGAATTAATTGAATGAGAAATAACTGAGTCTTCTGCTGAAAATGGTTTTTTTGTTTAATTTCTTTTATACATCGTTTTAGATTTATTATAGTATTTGAATAGAACATGTGGCAACGATTACATAGTTCTTCAGATGATGTACATAATTTTTGTGCAATCTGAGTTGTAAAAAGAATGAGATGTAACGTTGTTAAGTGAAGCTAGCGCCAGAGTGTGGCTATGGTAAATAAATATAGTGAAGTTTAAAAGAGTGTGTTTATTCTACTGTGGTTTATGCGCTAGTGTTTATTCTATTGTGGTTTACGCGCTGTCGACGAAGTGTATTTAATTCAATCCAATAAGTTTATATGAAATGTAAGAAAAGTTGTGTATAATTTAATATTTCGTAGAAGGAAGTCATGTGGTGTACACATCAGATTTTTTTATCATTGGTACCAGACGATGAACTGTTTCATTCGAAACGTTTTCGGTGTTTTGAAAGAGGTAACCAAATACTCAATAAAACTCTTCATTTCGTTATCCGTAACGTGGAACAAAAAGTAATTGAGTCCATTTACTGTATTATCATCTTCAGATATTTCTAAGAAAACCCGGAATGAAAAGTATAATGTATTAAGCTCTTATTCCAGTTTACCGAATATTTTTTTTTCAATTCACTTCACCATACAGTAGGTAGCTGCGTCAGTTGACGACATAAGACGAGTCAAAATTTATGCAGCAGAGCGAAAGTAAGGTACTCTTATTTCTTCTTGCGCCATATGACTATCACTGAGACATTTCCAGCACCGGCGTGGGGTGGCTTGTTGCTGCTTAAGCAATGTTTTATTAACAAATACGATGGAAAACAAAAGACGTAGGTGAAAAATTCGTGTTTAACTGCTCCGAGGTGTTTTAAGTGCAAAACATGGCGAATGGAATAAATTTGACATCTAAAAGGTCTGAATATTGTATTCCTAAAACGACAAGCGTCATTTGTGGAGACCTCCAATATTATTTCCCTGTAGGTGCACCCACCTCTTTACAAAGGAACAAAGTCTAGTCTAGTCTAGTCTGGACAACTATTGCTGCGATATTGCCAATTATGGGCAACTTATCCAGCTCACTGAGGAATTGCATAGAGCTCCTGACGTGCAATTTCCTTAAATTAAATAAAACCAAATATGTGGTATGAAAGAGATGCCGTCTGCATCGCAAGGTTGCAATAAACCAAAGTCCTGCAATGTAGAGAGAAGTCCTAACTAAAATCCTGACTGCGGCAGAACCGCGTTAGTACATGTCTGCGTCCTAACCAGTGCACATGAAAGTAACACAATTAAAGGAACAAAGAACGTTCATTAGAAGTATTTATATTCGTTCGTATCCATACAAGGGCAGACATACGTTAATGATTTTTTGTTGCCAAAAGTAATTTGTTATTCAGCTCCAAAATAAGAATGGTCTAAAATTCTCCATACCTTATAAATTACTTAAATAATCGGGCTTTTTCTGTGAATAAAAACTATATTAATGTCGTCTTAAAAGATATTTGCTTAAATTAAATATACTGTAATTATGTCGTAAAAGTTTTGTTTTTATTTTATTTTTGTATTCTTTAATTTATATAATTTTTATTTTAGGGGTGGGAATCTGAAATTTTGTGGATCCTGCCGTGTAACTAAATATTGCAGTAAAGTTTGTCAGGTGAAGTATCCGATGTAGAACTTTTATAATTTGATTTTACCATTCCGTTTTAAATATATTTTGTATGTGTATCTGTATTTTTAAATGTAAAAATATACTTATCCATAAAAAACATTATATTTATCTTTGATATAAAGTTTTTATAAAGCTTTCTGTATAGTTACAAACTAGTTGCGTAACATGAAAAATTTAATCTGGATCATGTAGTGCTGCATTTAATTGAATCCAGCAGTGAAACAAAATTTAACTTAGTAGAGGAAAAGTTTTTAGGAACGAAGCTGAGGATATCCTTCGTCATGTTGACAAGTTGCTATTTTTACGGCACATAGAAATTTCACAGAATTTCTGTTTCCTTTAAATGTCTTAACTAAAGTTTGGCTGAGTATTATTTTATTATGGTAGGTGGATATTAACTCTTTCCTACTGCTAGAGACAAAAATCCGTTCCTCAGAAATATCTGAAACACCCGTGAATAGGAATTTTGGTTGGAATGGATTTCCTTTCCCTATGCCAAGACAGCATTTAACACTAACCTACTTAAGTGAAGCGATTACTTCTCTCTCGGGGATCTTTGTGCGGTTTCACCCAGTGTGTGCCGTTTGCCCTTAGGACAGGATTGCAACTTCGAGCATCAATAGCTAAACGTTGACGCTAAACAAAGAATGGGAAAGGTGCGTTCAAATAAGAGAGCTATTTATAGTCACTTCTAAAGAATGTTTGTCATGTCATTTAACAACTCTCGAAACCAGGGAGCCATCCACTAATATGATGGGGGAAAGCACCAGGTAGAAAATGATGGACTCGGGCTTTCGGTCGACCTGCCGATGTCTGAATGCACGGCCGTTTGGGACGACTTCGCTGTGACAGAGTTTAAAGCCCAAGTATGAAATATAAAAATTTTATTTCATGAATGAATATTTGTCAGTAATAAGCGATTCTGACGTTAGAGTAATAGAACTCAATTTGAAGAATTTTAGAATTGTGATTGAAATAGTGAGTGGGAATACCTTTGTGTTGCCATCATATTATCTATCGTATGACAGTTTAGCAATTGGTAGTTGCTTATAACCGTAAAAATTACATTCGAGTGGGAATGGAAAATATATGTTCTTTTTAACTGTACAATCACTTTTCTTAATTTCTCTATGATGAATTAGGTTTTTGTGTCCCACATTGACAGAGATGTTTCAAAATGTTAAAAAAAAAGCGTTTAATATTAATTATTACATCACATTTTATTTTATTGATTTAAATAATCATTTGAAAATCTTCTAAGTCATATCGGAATTAGATTATTTATAACTTATGTGTTTAACTTTCTGTGTTTGTTTCATCAATCGTTTTCAAAATATGGTTTCTGTTTTTTTTTTTTTTAGAAACTATGCAATCTAATATGTTGGTGGAAATAATAATATGTAACTCTGTTTTGACAGATCCTGCAATGTCTGTTTCATACCTTTATTATTTCTTTACCTTCTTACTGCGCAGCAATTAAACTTAGCACTTTATTTATTTATTTTATTTATTTTTTGGCATCATGACTACCGTTATTTTCTGGCGTATAAGGCGCACTGGTGTATAATGCGCATCTATAATTTCAAGGTACATATTTTGAATTTTTAGATATATTCGCCGTATAACGCGCACCCAATTCTTCACGGAGAAACCTAAAATATACATATTTAATGCTCTTATTTTTAAGGCACTTGTTCGAACATTTAACCCAGCCTTTCGAACAATGGTAAGCCGCATTGGCAAGTGATAAGGGGAATAATATATGGTTGGGTTAAATGTTGGCGGGAGTAAATATTCAGGCAAACAGGGTGGATGGTTTTCAATGCAGGTGTCCAAAACAACGCTGTTGTACAGCACTTCCAACCTGAATGAATTCATCAAATTAAGATGAAGATATTTTCTCTTTCTGTAGTCATTTGAAGCCGTAACTTTGAAGTGAAAATCGAAGGTTTTTGTGAATCGCATTTGCTTTAGTTGAAGTATAGTTGATCTAGTGCTCCTTTAGTAGCATATATAGCTCTCGCGAAAAGAAACAAACACCGTACTGGTTTCAAATGCAAAGCCACTGATTTTGCGAAACAAAATGGAAATTTTGCTGTAGTAAGGATGTTTGGTGTTGGTGAAAGATGGAATGGATAGTGATTATTTATTTATGGATCAAAATAACAATCGGTGATGGTGAAGATGAAAAAAAATTCGATGATTGCCTGAAGCTATAACGGAAGACGAACATGACAGATTCTTTTTGTCATCCGAGAATGAAAATGTTTAATTTCATAAGGTATGTTGTTTTTTTAAATAAGCAGCATTTTGGTGCGTGTAAAAATCTAATTTTTTCCTTATTTTTAAATGTATCATTTTTATATCCGGCGTATAACTCGCATCCGTAAATTTCAGTCCTTTTCTTTCTTTCTTTTTTTTTTATTTTTTTTTTTTTTTTGGTGTGTGTATAAAGTGCGTGTTAGACTCCGGAATATACGGCAATTTCTCTGCTTTACACACACATGCACACACAGACACACACATGTATAACAAAGGGTCACCGGACATTTGGGATTTAAAACACATTTTTAGAAATGTTTAACGAGTTATTTTGAAAAAACTGCGGCCATAATAACATACTTGAACTCGAACTTCCCACTGAAAATTCTTTCACGAGCGCATTTAGGGATCAAAACGGAATGACTGAAGAAAATGGTATTTTTTTTATCCCCCTGTGTCGTGATAACCAGGAAATGATCCGTAATTTTCGTAGGATATTTTATATATTGTATTCAGAAATCGTATCCATTTTCGTAAGAAAAACATCCATAATAGAGAAGGTATTAAGCTTTGTTTTTTTTTTAATTTTTTTCGCATGCTGTGTTCGTAGCATGCCTAGTTTTCAACCAAATTTAAAGCCTCATCTATTGACTTAACAACCACAATTCACTTGGTAACACAAATCGTGCCGCAGTTTCATTTTAACGCTTTCGCATCGGTAGAGGGCAAAATCTATTTCACTCAAAAATCTGAAACGCCCGTATATATGAATTTTTGTTGGAATGGATTTCTTTTCCCCGTAACAAGTAGAATGCTGCAGCGTTAACAATAACCTACTTAAGTGAACCGACAACTTCTTTCTTGGACGCTTTCACCGCTGTGTGCAGTTTTCCCTTGGGACAGGATTGCAACTTCGGGCATCAGTAGCTAAACATTGACAGTAAAGAAAGGGAAAGGAAGGTGCATTAAAATAACATAACTACTTTAGTCGCTTCAAAAGAATGATTGGTATGTCATTTAACAACTCTCGAAAGCAATGAGTAATTCACGGAGGAAAGCACTTGGTAGAAAATGGTTCGGGCGATCTGCCGATGTCTGAATGGTCGGGCGTTTTGAGCGGCTTCGGTGTGAAGAAAGAGTTAAATATTGTAGCGTAGGAAGAATTACATCAAGCAGCATATTTAGCGAGAATAGAGGTAGAGGCAAAGTGCCAGTATGGAAGGGTACTATCAGTACTGCCAGTATGGAAGGGTATCAGAAAGGTTTCATTTAAAGTTGCTTATTAAGAGAAGGTTTCTGTATACGTTCGGAATTACTTATGTAATCAGCGTTATTAAAGGTGTAGAAATTATGCAGTCGAGAGAAATTTTGATGCATTACAGAGGGTAGGAGGGGGATACGCATAATTCTAAAGAAGAAATTTAAAGAGTAATTACCAATTTGAATTGGCAATTTATTAGAGATGCATTTTCTTATTTTATATTTTATCTATATATACACAGTCCAGTCACATTAATGTGACCATCTGTCAAAAGCCAGAATAACCACCTTTCGCAGAGCGGACTGCTGCGAGACGTGCAGGAAGAGAGTCACATAGGTCCCTGAAGGTGTTCTCTGGGATGTTGAGCCATGCCGACTCTAATGCCGTGGCCAGCTGCGCTAGATTACGCGGTTGAGGATCCATGGCGCGAACAACTCGATCGAGATGGTCCCACAGATGCTCGATTGGATTTAAGTCAGGTGAGTTTGCTGGCCAGGGGAGGACGGTAAACTCATCCTGGTGCTCTTCGAACCACGCACGTACACTGGCAGCTGTATGGCACCTCGCATTGTCCTGCTGGAAGATGCCATCATCCTGAGGAAAAACAATGCGCATGTAGGGGTGAACATGGTCCGCAAGGACAGATGCGTACTTGTATTGATCCATTGTGCCTTCCACAATGATCAGTGAACCTAGAGAATGCCAGGAAAACATTCCCCAGACCATAATGCTCCCGCCTCCAGCTTGGACCGTTCCGGCAATGGTTGCAGGGTGGTTCCTTTCAGAGGTTTCACGCCTTATACGCCAACGTCCATCTGTCCGATGGAGCATAAAACGCGATTCATCCGAAAACGCAACCTGTCGCCACTCAGTGGACGTCCAGCTGCTGTACTGGCGTGCAAATTCTAGCCTTCGCCGTCGATGAACAGCAGTCAGCATAGGTGCACGAACCAGGCGTCTGCTTCGGAGGCCCAGACGCAGCAATGTTCGCTGAATAGTACTTTGGGAGACACTTTTGGTAGCCCCTTGGTTCATTTTGGTGGTCAGTTGCTCAACGGTAGCCCGTCTATCTGCCCGAACGCATCTCCGCAACCGTCGTTCGCCTCTGTCATCTATGGCCCGTGGTGCACCACATTTGCCACGTCGCTGATTTTGGACAGTCCCATTTTGCCATGCACGGTACACTTTTACCACGGCGGCACGAGAACAGTTCACAAACTCAGCCGTTTCGGAAATGCTTCCACCCTTGGCCCGAAAGCCAATGATCATGCCCTTTTGGAAGTCTGATAAATCGCTTCGTTTCTGCATTACGCCAACGATTGAAATGTTTTCCGAAGCCCTCACACACCCTTTATATACGCTCAACTGCACTGTGCTGCCACCTGCCTTCTGTGATTGGTTATTTAACTCTGACATGGAAAGTACGTGGTGGTCACATTAATGTGACTGGACTGTGTATATATAATATGTAATGATTCCAAATGTGTAGATGAAAGCATTGGAACTTGTAATAGCTTTGGATATTGCACAGATGGCCGAGAAGACTGCAGTGGCTTTGAAGGTAGGGCCGAATGGAAAAGCATGATGCGCATTTAGCACAACTGAGCTTGAAGAATCACATTCTTTATTTTTATTATCTTTATTTATTCTTTATCAAATCATCCTTTTGAAGACAAGATATTACTTAATTCTCGTAGAATGCAATAAGTCCTAATTTAAAGTTCGACGTCATCTTGAGCAAATAAGGAGCGTTTATCAAATTATCCTTTTGCAGAGAAGATATTTCTGTTCTAGAATACAATAAGTTCCTTTTTAAGGTACGACGTCATCTTAGGCAAATAAGCAGCAGCATGGCATGTTACCAGCGTAAGTGAAAGAGAACGCGACTGTTCAAAGGAAGAAGGGAGGAAGTTGATAGATTCAGTTCGAGTTGGAGAAATTTTTGGTTGCCCTTTGCAGTAGCGTTACATAACGTAGAAAAATCTTGAAATTGGGAGAACAGATGAATTTAGGGGGAGAGCATCAATTTTAAAATGTTAATTTTGAGGCCGTCAATTATTTTTTAAAGCAGCTGTCATATTTTGTTTTATCTTACGTATAATATGCAAAATTAATGAATGTTTTGATGCACTAAATGAATACTTTGGTACTAATATTTAATAATTAATTTTTAGAAACAAGCTTGGCCAGATCACAAATTCGAATGCCTTTTTCTGAAGAACTTGGCAGATGAAGAATCGGACGCGCTTATTCATTTAGCGGCGAAAATAATTATGAAATTAAAAGTGAGTAATATTGACTAGCTTGAAATCAGTTTTTAAATGTTAAACATTTTAAGTGTTAAAAAATGATTTATAAACTGAGAATTTCAGCATTAAGAAGCAATATTATGTGTATAATACTCAGTTATTTTATTCTTTCTAAGTGATATCGTTCAAACGTAATCAGATAAATCTAATATATTATGTATTTAAAGAGAAGCTAAATAGTTCTATGACATACTTAATACTTCTGGATTTCAAACATTTTCAGATTTGTGCAAATTATGATTGGGTTGTCCTAATTCTGTGATAAAGCATCAACGTCTTTGTATTTGTCCCACGGTTGATCAATGCGTTACCAATAAAAAGTATTAAAATTGTTGTACGGGTTCATAATAGATTGTACATACAAACGATGATAGCTTGATAAAATTTATTTTTCCTGAAGAAGCGCTTTACAGGTCCGGAACATTCCACATAAATACTCGTGCAGCTTTTCTCAGTGTCACAGACCACAGTCAGTAGTAACATTTTAAACTACCAAGAACGTTAAACACATATAATGCAAAGCGAATCTATTGGGAAGACAATTTTTTCATGGAACTAAATAACTTTATTCTGTAATGTATTGCCCATTTTGATTAATGACCTTTTGCCATCTTTCAGGCAGCATCATAATCCCACGTTCATAAAACTTCTGGTTTTTATTAGCAAAAAACTGAATCAGGTACGATTTGCATCATCATCATTATTGAAATTTTTACCATTCAAGGAGCTTTGTAAAGATCGAAACAAAAAGTAATCAGATGGTGCAAGGTCAGGACTATATGGTGAATGTGGCAAAACATCCCAACCAAGCTCCAATAATTTTTGCCGAGTGACCAAAGATGTGTGTGGCCTTGCATTGTCATGACGGAATACAACAACTTTTCGATTTGTCAATTCGGGCCGCTTTTCTTCAAGTGCATTGTTTAATTTCGTTAGTCGTTCAATGTAGGCATCAGAAATGATCGTTCGGTTGGGTGGTAAGAGTTCAAAGTGGACAATTCCTTTATAATCCCACCAAACTGATAACAAAACCTTCTTTTGATGAATATCAGCTTTTGATGTTGTTTGAGTTGGTTCACCTGGCCTGCTCTACGATCTTTTCCGCTCGATATTGTTGTAAACAACCCATTTTTTATCGCCAGTTATCAGTCGTTTTAAAAGTGGATCGTTTTCATTACTTTTTTTAGCAAATCGCAGCTGTTATTGCGTTGCTTTAAATGCGTTTCTTTCAGTTCGTGAAGAACCCATGTATCGAGTTTTTGAACATAGCGAAGTTGTTTTAAGTGATTTTCAATGCACGTATGTGATACACGAAGCTTCTCTGCAATCTCACGTGTTGTACCGTGACGATCCGAATCGATTATTGCTTCGATTAGGTCGTCATCAACTTCAACTGGACGACCAGAGCGTATTTCATCTTGGAGAGAAAAATCACCAGAACGAAATTTGGCAAACCAATTTTGACACTGCCGTTCTTTTAAGGTTTCGTCACCATAAACAGCACATAACTTTTTATGAGCTTGCGATGCGTTTTTCCCTTTGCGGAAATAAAATACGAAATATGACGAAAATGTTCCTTTTGATTTTCCATTTTTCAACGAACGCCAAACGAAAACTACGCAGCCGATCAAAAAACCTTTTTTACTGATTCACAGCTGAATTGCCAATTATCAAATAGCAAAATGTGTTTTACATTTGTACTACGTTTGCAAATCTAAAAATTCAACTAAAGCCATCTATGAGTGAAATCCGCAATGACGTAGTTGCCAACCCAATAAAAAGCGAAGCTTTCGCGGATGTCTCAGTTCTCCGAATTCAGCTCTGAGCTTACAACTGAAAGCGTATGCTCTCAGCGGTCTTACAGTTTTCCTCCGCCCGCTGAGAAATCTCTAGTACCATCTCGAAATTACTGGAAGACTTACGAGGGCCGGATGTTACGTATAGCATGAGTTACAATACTCATTTCAGTTATACTACACCAAGGAGAAGGGGCTTCCAAACTTGAATTATATATACGGTTATAATGCCCCAGCCCCCTATAGCCGATCCAAGGAGGCCTAACTCCCCTGTCAACCCACGAGGACAATTTTGATGTACACACTATAGGAATAATCACAGAAGTCAGTGGTGACTGTAAAGTAGCCAGACTTCGATATCGCACCTTGTAACATACCCACAACCAAGAACAGACAAGACAGTACCAGTACGGTCCCTGCCGAGCCTGAATTTACCACAGAATGAAGAAGCTCTAGTCACTGTGAAGATTGACTATTTACCCTAAAAGTCAAGTCTGGCTAGGTACATGTCCTATCCAGAACCCCAGGCATTGCCCCACAGCCGACCTCCGGAGGAGGGGATCGGTATGGCGACTTTTGCGAGAAAAATTAAGCTCCAAAATCATCGCTACCTCCCCATTTTAGTGAGACAGGCATTTCACTCAATGTTAAAGAAACTTGCCCTGTATTCTTATTTTTCCAGCAAAGCTTCGTTTCTTTAAAAAAATACCACAGTTTCACAGGTAATTTCACCAACATTATTTACATATATATAGAATTCGTAACAACATATATGTGTATGTAAGATAAAGAAAAATACGTAAAGCCAACTTCAAATTTTAATTGATGATAACCACGTATATTCTTCATATTAATTTGGCTATTTCTTCCTTCTGTCGTAAAAATAGTAACTGCTTATGATAGTTCTATCTGCGTCATTTGAGTATATGCGTACTGCGTCATTTGTCACATATATGAGTACTTGCGTCACATATATGAGTACTGCGTCATTTGCGTCATTTGAGTCATCAGATTACGGGTGTTGTCGTCGCAGAGTGGAAGGTGGAAAAAATATGAGTCTGAAGAATTTAAATCTCCATATCTTTATTCACTTAACGGCAGATCATTATTTCTTTTAGACGAAGAGCTCCAATTTACGTATCCAATAATGAGTTAAATAGTATTAAATTTAAGATTTCTGCGTCATAACTTCTGCAACAAAGGAGAGGAAGATAAACAAAGCAGCGAATGCTCCAAGATCAGCGGCAGGGAACAGTCTGGCTAAAAAATAGCGACCTTGCTATTTATAGTGGCGGTTACACAACATGCCAGAATGTTCTCTAAAGTACTGGTCTAGGGGGGGTAGATCCTGAAATTGCGGAAAGTTAATTAGAGGTTGCCTGTTCCCGTAGAGCAAAGCCATCATATTTTTTATATTTTACATATATACGTGTGATATTTTAACGATGGACATAGGAATGATGAAGCTCAACATTATTAGGTCACCTCAGAATCCGGGTGTGTCAGGGCTGAGCGGAATGCAGCAAATGATGACACCAAAGAATTTAAATCTCCATATCTGTATTCACTTAAACGGCAGATCATTTTCCCTCCAATTTACGTAACCAATAGTGATTCAAATTAAATAGTATAAAATTTAGAATTTTGACGTCATAACTCTTCTAACAAAGGAAAAGAAGGATACGAAAGGCAGCAGAAGACCGTTTAGCAGCGATGGCCGGGAGCAGTTTGACTAAAAATGGCGCGACTCGGTACTTTTAGTAGCAGTTATATAACATGCCACAGTGTTTTCAAAAGTACTTCTCTAGGGGGAAGATCCTAAAATTGCGGAAAGTCAATTAGAGGTTGCATGTTCGCATAGAGCAGAGCCGTCGTATTTTTTATATTTTACATACATCCATACACACACATATATATCTAGGGTGATTCGCTAGCAGCATCGGGAGCGGTTACTACAATGTACAAACAAACTTCTGAGAGGCCAGGTTACTCAAAGACGAATGGGCTATCGTAGCGCGACAGAGGAGTTGCTGCGCAACCAGTAAAATATTCGAAAAGGAAAACCATCATTCGAATACCGGCCACTGCCGTAGTAAGGTAAAATGTATAGGTCTTATAATGCAAAGGTAGCAGATATGCATTTCGCATATGGAACGGTTGACAATAACTGTGCTAGCCGCTGTGCCCATTTGTATCAGAAGCAGCTATCCAATAAGGCTTATTCCAATATTGCAAACTTGTAAACTTGTACGGCTGCATGGATTATTTTATGGAGATTAGTTTATGTGTTTAATAGCAGTATACGTTTGATAAAGAAAATTATGTATGTTCGGTGTTTCTATAATAGTGTTTTCCTTCTCTGTTAGGATAAAGATTGGTCTCTTATAACGGAGCGATTTGCAAACAAAGTCGTAAGTTTTGCGGATCTGGTAACTCGTAAGTTTCCTTTTTGTCAAAATCTCTTAACCGAAGCATTCTTTTTGCTGTAAAGCGTTATTTTAGATACATTTGCATTGTCATAGAAACATTGTTGTGTTACATTGTCATGTTAAGAAAATTTGTAATATTTATTTCAAAACTTTAGAAAAAATAACAGTTTTCTGAATCGGTGGTGTCGCCAGACTTTTAGAGCCTCTTGTCTGCATAAACTAAGAAAAATTTATTAAGGGCTGGATACAAAATTTAGTATTTATTAACGGGCACAATGAAACTTATACTAATATTTTGTTTCATAGAATTATGTTTGTAATCCAAAATATATTTATTCGGAATCAAATATTAAAAAAATAATAAATAAATAAAAGAATGTGAAAGAATTCAGATTGTAATGATCGCCCAAAAGGATCTGTTAAGGTTTTTGAGCTCTCACTGAGTTCACAGTCTTACCAGTCTCCTGTTGTATTCATTCCAGCTAGGTCATTTCTTTTTGTCTTTTTAACTGTATATAATTAAGCATCATTTTCTTCGCACTTTATGCCGTACACAATTCAACAGCAAAATTACAAGAATTTTAAAAGCAGCATAGTAGAATGTGTTTAGAAATCCCAATGCAGTGTTAAATATTTGTATAATTTTTTAAAAAACATTTTCCAGTGTGTTCTCAGCTTATCATATTCATATTCATTTTTCTTAGTATGATAGCTTCCAAAACTTGTTTTTTCTTTTTAAAGTTTTTAATTTTATTAATTAAATATCATGTTCTTCGCATTTATGCCACATAAAATTCATTTCAACGGCAAAATCACAAAATATTTAAAAACAGCATGTCTTTACATTTCAATAGACAGTCTCCAGCCCTGGAGATAAAAAGTTTTATTCCGTACAATTTTGTCACTGATGGCTTTCAGATTGTTGACTTTGTTAGTAAAAAAATCCATTTAAGATTTACAAAATGTGAAATATAAAATTCGTGTTTTTAGATATATATGTTCGGGTGGAGATGGCTCTAGTAAGTACCGTCGTTTTTCCACAATGTGAGGAACATAATGCACTTATGTATAGATTCCTCATTACAGTGTACTCTCGATTATCCGGGATAATACCAGGAAAGCAGATAACGGGCAATTGAAAAATAAGGATAATCCAAACTGTTAATTTTAATGCATATTGTAGGTATTCATTTCTTTAAAAAACATCAGTGATTTGTTTTTGAGAATGTTTGTATGTGTCGAATTTTTCTGCATATATTTGGAAGTGCTGTTTTATCATTGAAGTATTTTATCATTGCAATATTGTATCATTGTGCTATTTTATCCTGATCGACAAGTCCAACAGAAATCATTGCTGTCTCGACACTAATTTTATTTTCAGTGTATTCTTCTTTTGTATTTCCAGTATCACTCTCTGCCTCCCCTTTTGCTTTTGAGACATATTTGGAACGATATCGATATCACTTAAGCATTGAAAACCCGGCTCAGTTGAATAGCCATCGAATCATTCCTTCATGTTTTCTCGACCGTCTCATTCGAATTACATTTTTATATTTTTTATTATTTTTGGCATACAATTTCTGTTATTGGCTTGACTTCTTGATAATTAAATAAATCTCTGAATTTTAAATTAAGAAGACGCTTCCTCCGTGCTCAGACGTGCGCGTGTTTATTCTTATTTCACACTCTTGCGCATAGCGTTGAATGTGCGTGCGTCGACACCGCCACCCACTTATAATCCGGAAATCAAGTAATACAGAGTTCGAACGGTCCTAAGAGTCTTTAAAACTACTTACGTTTTTGGAATCGATTTTTGGCCTTTAAAAGTCCTTAATTTCAGCCAAAGTCGGCAGAAGTTCCTTAATTTTTAATCATCTGAAATTTTTGTCTTGTTTTTAAGACTTCCATTTTGAGTGTGAAGCATTTTGGAGGAATACTTTTGGCGATTCACTGACATATATGGTTATCTTTTGAATACGTGAAGGGGTTTATGGTTATAATTTGTTCCTATTTTTTATATAAATGGTGGGATACTCTAGTTTCTAAGCAAGAAGTGAAACACAAGTATTTCGAAATTCATTTTTTATAATGAAAATCTCTTAAATAACTTCGCTTTTGGTGATGTGAATTCTTTTTATTTAACTGTTTTAAATTTGGCGACTTATTAATATTTTGGCGATTTTAAGATCAGTTTTTATAGAAAATTTTCGATGTTTTTTTAAAACATTGTAACATTGATTAATTTCATTAAAATAATGCTAATATATTAACATTATATTTTAAAAATAACATTTAAATTAAACATTTTTATTGTTCGCTATCATATTATTTCATTTTAGCAATTTATTATACAATATTTTGAATCTGAAAAATAAACAAGCTATAATGCTGTAAAGCGCAATTTACGAAACAGTTCTTACTAAAAGTAAAATAAGCTAGGTAATTAATTAAAAATGTCATCTTTTTAATTTTTTAATAGTGAGAGTTTTTCTCATGTAATTGTCTCAGAACATTCAGAATTCTCAGAATATGCATCAGTTTTCTCTATAAAATTAATTTTACATATTTTTCCTTTTTTTTCAAAATATTTCTGGCTTTTGGCAATTGCAGAATTAGTAGGGGCCATTTTTCTTTAGGATTTTAAACACTGCAGCTTGGAAAGTTTAGAAGGATTCGAAGGCAAGATTTATAGACTCACGACTCTAGATGATTCGAGTAATATGTGACAAAATGAAAAATGTCTCCATGTTATAACCACGTAATGGATATATTTTATAGAAAGTTTGCAGTGAATTTCTTATTTTTGGAGAACGTCTGGAAAAACAATGAAAATATAATATTTGAATTTTTTACTTTTGATGAATCTTTTTCTTAACATGTATCTTACCTTTATTTTCTCTACTTTTCACTAGACATAAGCATGGAAAATATCAAAATCAAAAGTGCTTCTAATCTTATCACATGGACAGTCGTTTTAGAAAGGAATTTTTTTATTAATAAAGAAATTGAAAACTGACAATTTAAAAGATTCATATAATATGCCTTAATGCATTATACAGAGCTGGCGCTAGGCATTTTCCACCTGATGCAATCAAGCTCTGTGGATCCTAAATTCTGCTTCCAATGCCTTCTCTAAATTCTAAAAGTTATGATATTTCTAGATTTTGTTGCTCGGTTTGTCACTAAATTGTAAAAATTCTGCGACTTCAGCTCTATAGCTGGCCCTTATCATATATATTACATATTTCTTCTGAATTTTGATATTGCTAAAGAAATAAAATTAGCAGCCTTTTCTATACGTTCTAAATACATTTAGTGTTTCTAGAGTAACAAAAATCCTTAGTTAAAATCCAAAAATTCTAAAATGAAAAGGAAATGTGCTGAAGAAAGAAACTGAATACATAAAGAAAACTATTCTTCAAAGATATGTACAGTTAATTATTATGTAAATTACCCACTGTTTATGATTTCAGCCTTTACCATACTTTCCCATTTCTATTTCCTCGTGTGATAGAGTTACTGAGCCAGCTTAAATTAAAATTAAATTATATAGACTTTTTTCCACTAAATTAAAATTAAATTATATAGTCCACATTTTTATTTTGAATTTGATTGTTCTTGTTTAATTACGTCACCACGAGCTGCAATTCGTTTTGTTAGCATCAGAACTTGCCTTTATGTCCTAACTTCATTTTAAATAAGAGGCTTACTTAAACCTTTGTCTGACATTTTAGTTATTTTCAGACATAACGATAATTTGCTTCACGCCTGTCGGGAGTTTTAGACTATTTAACTTTTACCAGATCAAGTAAACCCTCATGGCTATATTGTAGAGAGGTTGACAAGTTAGGAGATAAAGCATGCAGAAATAAGTGAGAAAACTGGTTTGCGTATGGAGACAAATTTCTGATTGTTAGAAAAGATCCTTAAGGAGAAGGAAGTCTATTTAAATTAGCCAAAATATCTGGGAAAATTAAAAAGAGGCATAAATGTTTTGTTGAGTGTTTTTGCTACAAAACATAAATGTACATAAATGTTTTCTAGCTGTTAATGTGTAATTATCCTGATATCGTTTAAGACTCAGTGTCATAAATCACATATATTTTAAACTGTGAAATTTTATTAGATTGTGATTTTCATAGGGCTTTTTTAACAAATATTGTTAAAAAATAAATAAAATTTCATATTGGTAATGTAAATCTATAATAACTAAGGTTATCTAACTACGTAATTTAATTATTTACAACTAACTGCTTACCATTAAAAATTATATCTGTATATTAAAGCGAATTATTGCCTGTGTTGTTTTAGTGGCTTATTGGAACCTTAAGTTATATTAACTGGGTTACAATCTCTGGAACTCTACACGAAGGTACGACACTAGCTGAGACAAACAGAACCCAGCTAACTTTGAAAACTTGCCAACCGTGCCTACATCAAGCCTTTCAGGTTTGTTCTAATCGGCAGGTCTCTCTCTAGGCAAGCAGCAGTGGTGACAGGGCGGTCTTTTGTTATGAATCAGGCTGAATATGCTCTTAGTTCTCATTTTAATCTATGCCGCTTGACAAAAAAATTTACCTGCTATTTGCTAAACCTCTAGACTGAGCAAGTATGTGACAAAAATGAAACAACCAAACAAATCAAAAATTCATCCTAAAGCTAACTGTTAGTAAAACAAATAAAATGTCACTTATCTTCTTTCAAATATGTCCAACTATTATAAGTGTAAATACTTGATACATTTTATAAAGTTGATTTTATTCTCAAACTTATTAATAATTTCGTTAATAAATTCAGGTTTAATAATTATGCAACCTACTTATGTGCGTGCGTGCGTGTGTGTGTGCGTGCGCGTGTGTGTGCGTGTGTGTGTGCGCGCGCGCGTGCGTGTGTGTGTGTGTGTGTGTGTGTGTGTGTGTGTGTGTGTCTTTCGTTCGTGTTGCGAGTAAGCTATAACCGGCAAAAGGCACGTAAGTGGAATTTGCGGGGGAGGGACAGGGTTCAGGTCTGAATATAAATGCTAAATAGGACTATGTGCCAATATAACTAAATGACTACTAAGTGAATATAAATACTAAATAGGAAATTCAAATAGGACTAAGTGCTGAGAAAATTTGTTTAGAAGGAAAAAGGTGTAATAACGAATGAAGCTTTGATGCATATCAATGTAAAATAGTATTAAAATAAATATGTTATGTATAAAACGGTAGATTCCGATGGCTTCATTAATTCATAATGGAATTTAGCAAAATTGTCTGACGACTTAATTCGGTTTCTTTTTAAATATAAGTAAGATTTCTTTATAGCAAGCTAATTTTTTTTTCTTTGTCTTGTAACTACACTCATGCCCATAAATTAAGGATAATTCGGAGTCACGCGGAAATCGAACTCTAAAATAAATATATCACCTGTAAAATCACTACACGCATCTTCAAGAATCATATGCAAATTTCAGGAAGTAGCCAGATGACACCGATGGTACGTAACAATGACGAGAGTGTAAGAGAGTGATATATAAAGAATACAGACAAAGAAGTAAAATTGTTCGCAGCGGCTTTATAAGCATTTCAGTGCAATAACCGAATACTTATGACACAAAGGACGCATTTGGATGATTTTTTACGTGGTAGAATTATCGGTCGTCTGGAATGTGGGCGTACCCAACTGGAAATATCAGACGAACTTGGAATTGCCCAGA
>KK116608.1:715-11731 GCA_000611955.2 Stegodyphus mimosarum
TCTTCTGTAAACTATTGTTATAGGGATTACAAATATGGTTTCATTTTGTACATATTCATCATGAATTACCTTCTACGTTTGTCAAATTATGTCGAGAAAGTGAGCTTCAGAATTCAATTGTTTACTTATGTAAAAGTTTGACAATGAAGTATTTTGCAGTTCCTACATCAGTTGAAGAATGAAGAATTTTGATATTTAGACAGAAAACAAGCATTTTAGTTTTCGTCTTCATACTTTCTTATCACTTAGCTTTCATAAATTAAGCTATATTTTTAGTTTAAGCATGTTTGATGGTAGATCAGCTAGATGTGGGTTCCCGATTTGATGGTCTCGGTTTCTTGATTTGATGGCATCGTCAGATTTGATGACACTGCCATCAAATCTTCAATTCAGTTTTGATAAATGCTCTGTGCATTTCTTAAAGAAAGTTATATATTAATCTCTTAAAGACGAAAGAGGTCGCATGAATATGTGTTATTTGAAACTAAAGATCTGAAGCAAAACTAAAGGTGCCTACTTAAATTCTCTAGAAAAAGGCAGATTAAAGTGAGAATTCCTTGAAATGGAATCTGTATGCATATGGGGATTCTCCAGGAAATGAAACATCAAAGTTCAGCGGCTTCCAACCTTTTGACTGACGCGTACCACCTAAACAAAAATTGAAAACTTTTAGTACCGCCACTACAAAGTACTACTACCACCACTCTTGAACAAAGCCCAGATCGCATAAATTGACGAGTGTTGGAGAGAAAACTCAATTAAGGATGCTAGGGTTTTGATTTTTGTATTTAATAGTTAAAAATGCTTTGCTTCTTTACGTACCGCATTTTTGTCTTGCGTACCCACCGTGGTACGCGTACCACCGGTTGAGAGCCTCTATCATAGTTCAAATGGAACGTTTATGGGGCTAAAATCCAGCAGAATTTCACAATAAATTACTTGAGATTTTAGTGATAAGGGAGCGGAGAGAGGTACAACATTCCTTTGGGCTACTACGTTTTCGTGAAAGACATTCCTTTTGGGCTACTACGCGTTTTCGTGAAAGACATTGCTTTGGGCTACTACGTTTTCCTGAAAGACATTCCTTTAGGCTACTACTTTTTCGTGAAAGACATTCCTCTGGGCTACTACGTTTTCGTGAAAGACATTCCTTTGGGCTATTACGTTTTCGTGAAAGACATTCTTTGGGCTACTACGTTTTCGTGAAGGACATGACAAACAATAAAGATGATCAAAGTTTAAGGACATCAAAAATATGAACTGATTAAAGAATTGTAGTGCAGGAACTAGAATCGAGACAACCAGTTCAGCTACATTGGACAGTAGAATAGAACGGCGAAACGTTCTAGAACCACCGAAGAGCAGAGAGCCTGGCACATGCCCCAATCTACTGCGATGTTTATGAAGGTCTAGAAGCAAGAATAAGTTCGTCAAACAACATGCAAGGAAAAGTCACAAGCTAAAGCGCTTTTACTACCATTTTGAATGAAGTCGTGGATTAGAAAACAAGAAGTTTATGTGCAGCTGCTGACTCACTTCTTGAGGCACCGTTATTGAAACGGAGATCTGATGATAAAGATGAAAGATTTCCATAAAGATTTCTATAAAGGTGAAAGATTTTCTGTTAACTCATTAACTCTGACTTCAAAATTTTGACCAGGGCTGAAATCGTTGTAAATCCATTGGGGTTCATTCTCTCCGCCACTTCCAAACTTTCAACATGCTCAGCCAATGGTTACGTTGTAAGGTTTACCTTAAGAGGGGCTCGTACACCTTAAAGCCCTTAAGATCTTTGAATATGTTACTGTTGCAAGAACTGGTATAACTTATTTATGTTAAAAGCAATTACTTCCAACGTTTCACAGCTGACTTCATAATATAACTGGTTTGGGGGCTAGTAACCACAAAGTTTGTGTTGCCACAAATATTTTTATAATTTAATCTGCTTTGTCACAAAATTTGTTACGTGTTCACTTCATGTTTCCACCTTGCGCGCCTAGTTTAAAACATTCTGTTACATAATTTAATTCCATATTTAATATATAGCTTTTATAACATTTGAAAACGACTGTGAACCAAAAATCCTAAAAATTTCACGTTAAATTCATATTTTATTTGGAGCTGAGTTTATAAAATGTATTTTATTAAAAAATTCTGTAATGTCTTCGTGCAAAAAATTTTTTAATATTAAAATACTCGTCAGATTTTTAGTTCCGTTAGAAAATAGTGCCCATATAAAGAATTCCAACAAATTTCAAATACGTACCGTTAGCCATTTTTTTTTTAAATATCATGCGCGCAGGGTGGAAACATGAATGAACGCATAAAAACTTTTATGACAAAGCAGATTAAATTATAAAAATATTTGTGGCAACACAAACTTTCTGGTTACTAGTTCCCAAAGCAGCTATATTGTGTAGTCAGCTGTAAAAAGTTGGCAGTAATTGCGTTTAAAATAAATAAGTTATCCCAAGTCCTACAACAGCAGCATATTCGAAACTCTTAAGGGTTTTAATGTGTACATGGCCCTTTAAGTTTTTAACAGTTATCTTTAGCTAAAGCCACTTTCCTATTCTTTCCATTTTCAGCTTACAATTTCCTGCCAGAATGTGTTTTCAGAATCGCGTTTAATGCAGATAATTAGAAGTTTCGCTGACTTCGTTAGCTCTTTGAAGACCATAGCGGCCCCGACGGCCCTTCATTTAAACGACCACAACCGCCCCAAACGCTCAAAATTCCATTTTTGTTTTCTTCTCTCCCCTAAGGTATGCAGTAGCAGGTGCTGTTTCTCCAAATGCATTATATCAGTTTACTGCAGATAGCTTATCCTAAAAGGATTTATTTGTAATTGCTTATGTTTATTTGTTAGAAGTATAGAGGATGTTATTTGAAATCTTCACTCTTCTTTGTGGGTTAATGGATGGGGAGGCTAGGAAATAGCTGGGACTCTCGAAAACGATTTCGGGCGTTTTGGTATTTTAGGATATATGCTGGCGAAGGCTTCAAAGTTTTAAAGAGTTAATGAGCCAGAGTTTCCAACTAGCGCGCGTTTGCCTTTTGGGCTACGTCTCTTTCTAAGCCATTGATAAGCTCGGCCGTACTTTAGGCACTTGATATCTTCGATTTCTTAATTGAAATTTAGTCGCCAAGTACTTAGAACCGTGATAGCTTCGGCTATATCTTTTTAATTAAGCTTTCGTTCTTATTACTTTGAGTTGAAGCCTAAGTGGAGGCGTTACTGTACGCTTTGGGATAGGAGCCAACTGTGTTAAATCTTATTTTGAGAAATAAAGGGTCATTAAACCTTCTTGAGTCTTAAGTCTCTGTTCACACACTCAAGCGATTATTCGATTATCTGTGCAAAAGGCTCCTCACATTTAACTGTTAAATAGAAAGGTGGAACCCCACAACCTAAATGATCATCTTTGCTTAAGATTATCAAGGCATTATTGCGAAAGATGCCAAATACAAAAAATACGTTTCATGTGCAAAAAATGTCACTGCAGTATTCAGTATAGGTGGTTGCAAAAAATAGGAAAAACATTGCATGAAAACGACCTAAAATGTTTAAGAATTAGGAATTAACTTCGAAAGACACCTGTAAAAGGGCTAACTATAAAATCCCCAGATTTGCAATTCTTTCCCAAATGAAAACAGCCGTCACGTGAACAGAGATTTCCCTCCTTTTTATTCAATAGTTGCCAAGCTATTCAAAGACTGAATAAAACTACTATCCTGTAAGAAGTTGCAAATCTTCCAGGACAATGGATCAAGACTGTCATTTGTGAAGCAAGGGGTTTGCACAGAAAGAACGTAAGCAGGGATTGCCTGAAATAAAATTAACCTGAGAAAAAGAAAGTTGGAGAGCATTACCTTTAAATTTCGCTCATATTGTATATTTTATGTTATCCCAATGGCCGTTATCTGCTCTAAAAATGCACGGCTGTGATAGTAGTTAGCAGAAATGGCGCCCTTTACAAATCTGTTTGTCATTCTGACGAACAATTTGCAGAGGACATTTTGAAACCAATTAACTTGATACATGCGTAATATAATTTAAGAAATCAAATGTGTAATTAGTAAAGAACGTGTCACTGCATGCCAACTGTATGTCGAAATGCAACTGTATGTCGTATTTTAAAATGCAACTCAAATTGAAAATTAAGCTGTTTGTTGAGAGCAAGCCGCATTTAATGAGCCAAAGAGCCGTAAGATCGCGAGCCGCAGTTAAGGTTTCAGAGATCCGCATGAGGCTCGGGAGCCGCAATTCGACCATGCCTGTTAAATAATAATAATATGTTTAAAGTTTGGCAATTCTATTTTTAATTTCATATTTTGTAAAACTTACAAATTTTTGATTAAAAAAAATTAAAAAACAATTTGAAAGAGAGCAACACTTTTCGAAATTGGTCATCAGGATACAATAGGCATTTAGCATTTAAAATATGCTTTTATTTATATTTGGAGTTTTTACCCCGACGGCGCTGACGTTATTTAAAAGTTTAAGAGGGCAAGAATGCTCACGTCGAATAGGCGAAACCATGGACGAGTGCCGCCATCTAGCGACCAAAAGAGTCTTTAACTGAAAGCGAGAGGTTTAATCACGAGCTTGAGCTGCTGTAGGGGGAACTGATCAGTATAAGTACAATGAAAATGGAATGATGGACAACATATATTTCTTGCAACATTTGAAGTATGCTGTAATTTTACACTTGGCACTACAACGATTTGTAAATGAAAATGCAGAACACAATCACTAAGTCCAAAACCTGCTTAGTCATGTATTGCAAAGTCTGTAACCCGGTTTGTAAGGTGATAAAACACATACATTTAAAAAACAGATTTGAAATTGATGATAATAAATGAATATATGAAGAACAAAGTCTCTGGTTTGGAAAAATTTGAGGGAACAGAGTTCATACCCTGCTCTGTCAGGCTGTAAACAAATGTAGGCACAGAATAAAGATGATTCGTTCGTGTCAGTCATTTGGGTTGTCTCCCACCCAAGTGCTGACCACAGCAATGCTGCTGGAAAATGAGCGTGAATTTGAAGATTTAAGCTTGAGAAACAATTAAAAATTTACCATTTTGCATTTCGATGAACGGTATTTGGCCTTTTGACAACATATTCAATGTTTGTGTCATGGTTTACAGGTTCTTTTATGCGGATAAGTTCATCTTTGGGATTCGAAGTAGCATTCTTTGGTTTGATCTTGCGTTTTACCGCTTTGCTACGGTTGCTTAACTTTTCAAAATAAAGCATTTTTATCTCCAATGCGCGAGACTGTTGCCACTTGGAAAAAAACAAAATGGCTTCCCACGAATTTTTGGAATCCGGTGTAATATATTAAATATTTGTCAATACTATTTTTGTTTCCCATAAAGCAAGCAGTAACAACACTTTTAGAAATAAAACAGATTTTTATCTCCAGCTCTTGAGACTGTGGCCACTCGGAAAAATGAGTGGGAAAATCAGCATTTTCAGAGTTTTTAATTAACATCTCCGCTGATTAAAGTGGCACGAAGATGAGAATGGTCGGAATGGGCTTCCCACGAATTTTTGGAACCCGGGGTACCTCTCTCGAACTCAACTCCCCGTCTGAACGTAACTTCCCCTCATTTCGGAGAAGAAGATGCCACAAACAAGCAGACAGACAGACTGGCACAGGTTTTAATACCATAAATTACATAATTATATGTATGTAAACGATAGCTCGCCATCCTACGTTTACAATGAAGGTTTCGCAACTTTTGAAGCGAATAAAGAGAATTTATTGATTTCGCCATTCAGTTGATGCTCGAAAGCAAGTTGAGATTTAAATTTAAATTTTAAATGATTTAAATTTGTCATTAAATTCAG
Source organism: Stegodyphus mimosarum (assembly GCA_000611955.2). Taxonomy (NCBI): domain Eukaryota; kingdom Metazoa; phylum Arthropoda; class Arachnida; order Araneae; family Eresidae; genus Stegodyphus; species Stegodyphus mimosarum. The sequence goes on from KK116608.1 coordinate 6,576, forward strand.
TATATCTCCTCAGAATTTAATTTTGATTTTTTTAAACACGTACAATCATTATTTACGAATATAATTATGTTCCAATTAAAAATATTCTTAACTGTCTAAGGATTCCATTTCATCCACACTGAGTTTGGAGAATCAGTCTCTGTTAACAAAGTTTTCCTGAGACAGAGTTACTTTGTTTCCAAACGAATACCTGTCGCACAATTGAAAGGTTTATAAAGTATTTCTCCCGCCTTCTTAGCATGCCTTCGTGGTGTAATGACCAGCACACTCGACGCGTATTCGGGAGGTCCGAGGTTCAAGTCCCGGCGAGCGCATTGCTCATTTCTTACGTCTGTCCTGCTTTCGAAATAACCTAATGTCTGTACAGGTAAAACTACGAGAAACTTCAGACTCCAGTACTTGCTGTTATTGCCTTGACCTATTTTAAGGTTAAATTTTTCAAAAAAACTTTCTTTCCCGTTTTGAATTCGTTACTTCGACAGCACGTTTGCTCTTCCTGAGAAAAATAAAAATGCTATTTTGATCCAGACATTCAGTTCATGTTTCAAATCCTTTACCTTCCTTAAAGCCTACGCAATAAATTTAGTTTTAACACTACTGTTTATCGAAAACTATTTTATGCTAACCTCTTCGTGCATGTAAAATTTTATCACGTTACGAAACAAGAAAAGGCTTCCTTTTACGCCTTTCAAATGTTTTTCGAAATTTGGCCTTGTCCAGGAATTCCGGTTCGAAAGCTTTTGTTACATGTAAAGGATTTTCTCCAACTGTTCATCTATAAAACTTACAGTAACATTTCATGTTACCCTCATAAATTTATTGCAAAGGCTGAGATCTGTACTCCAATAACCTCGGCTCTGGTATTATACTGTAAAGAACCTGGTTTCTACCTTTTCGTCCTCAGAGTAACTTGCGCAACGAACCAGTCTCATAGGACGTCGCTTATTTGTCGCTCATAGGACGTCGTCGATATACTTTACTCTCTCCGAGGTGTGTTGGCAAGGCTCGTGATCCTCTCTAGGTGTGGGTTAAGATGATCAGGCTTCACGATTGAATACTATCGTCTTTTCTACACCTTTTATTCGAAACGTTTCGAAACAAGTTTTCTTCCTGGCATATATCAATAACTCGGATAAAGCTGCGAATGCAGTTCTTGGGTGAACACAGGGCCGGTTGGGCAAGATAATCGGTTGAGCAAGATAATGAATGAATCGGTTGGGCAAGATTATTCAACTGGTTCGTACAAAACGAAGGAAAAGAATTTCTGCTTACGGTACGACACTGCTTCCGCTCACACAGCTGGAGATGTGGGGCAGTTTCTAGCTAAAAAAAGTGTCAGTTCTTAACCACCCTCAAAATTCACCCGATTTGGCACCGAGGTACTCCGCTTTATTCCCGAAAATCAAACACATGAAAGAGCAACGCTATCATGACGGAAACGGCATTCAACCATACGCAAGTTGAATAACATCCCAAACAAAGACTTTTCTGACAATTTCATATGTTTGTATCAACACTCTTCGCCCTGTACTCAAGTTTCTGGGCGGAAGGGACTGTGCAGAACACTAAAGTACTAAAAACTTCATCATCTTGAATTTCCTGTAGTTTGCATTAATCCAACCAGTCTCGGAACTTGTTGGAGAGACTCTGTAAACATTTCCACTTCTTTCGCCTGACAGGGGAAGCCCGTAATGCCACACGATAGACGGAAAGGGTTGGAGAAAATATATCACTATTGTTCTCCTAATAAAAACCTTTACTATTGAAAATATCGCAGCTTAGTCTGACAAGAGAATTTTCTCACATAATAATGGCTCGACAAACAATTTGACAACATTTGCGTACATGACATAAGAAAATCTGAAATCTTTCAGATTTTATATTACAGAGGCTGTTCGCACATTTTTAGACGATTTTGGTGAGCGGTAATAAAAACTCGTTTGCTGCAAAACAAGTAATTGCAATTGTACTATGTTCTACTTTTGTTTTTATTCAAAATGGCGAATTTAACAAAGCAGTGGTTCGAAGGCAACATTGACGCTCTTTCCGAAGAGAAATATGCATACTCCGTTATCAAAAAACGATCTGAGAGTCATGGTTTTGTGATATCTAAAGCTTCAATGGGTAATATCATCAACAGGAAAGGAAAAAAACATAAAATTGGACCCTCGAGTGGGACAAAAATTCCAAACAAGTATCCGAGGAAAAAACGGACATCTTCGACTATTGCAAAGATACGTTGTTTAATGTTAAAAGAAAATCCCCTTAGTCAAAGGACAGTTGCAAAATCATTCAAATGCTCGGCGTCCACTATAAACAAAATGATAAACGTTGATTCAAATCTTAAGAAAGCGAAAAAACGCAACGTGCGTCGTCTTCTTCCAAAGCACATCGCTCGGCGCGGGACACGCTGAAGAATTCTATATGAGAAACACTTATGCAAAGAAAAATGGAAAACAATTGTCACAATAGATGTATCATGGGTGTATGTAAATGACTGTAACAAACAAAAGCCATTTATTATCATAAAAGAGGAAAAAAATTAAGCACATGGTTCAAAGAATCGAAAGAAAGTTTTTCGAAGGGATTCATGATGGTTGCTGGTTTTTCTTATGATGGGAAGTTAAGAATAAAGAGAGTGCAAAAACATGTCAAGATTAACTCCAAATACTATCAAGAACATATTTTATCTCTCATTTTTCTGAATGAAATACCATCGCTTTACCCACAGTGCCATCCATCTGCGAGACTCCATCGAGACAAAGCTAGCAGTCACCCATCAAAATCCCCTGTAAATTTCCTAAACGAAATGGAACAAAAAACTGGTATCGAGGCCATACCCGTCACTGACATCCCTACTAAATCTCCCGATGTGTCACCTATGGATTTTTGTGCTTTCGGACTTTTAAAAACTGCATTATCCAAACGTTGTCCCAAAACCCTAACGGGACTCTGGAAAGCTGTTATGGAGGAATGGAATAAAATACCTCTTCTGACACTTCAAAAGGCATTATTATCCTGGAAATTGCGATGTCGAAAGATAGTTCAGAATAAGGGATGTCAAATAGAACACAAGAATTTTATGTAATTTAGTTTTGTGAATACAATATACATCGTCTAAAAAATGTGCGAACAGCCTCTGTACACGCAAAGGGAACTTTTTTTAACGGTTTGTGGGTTACTTTTCTAAGGATATTAAGTTTTACTAACATTTATTTTATTTTAACACTTTGCTATACTCTCTTATTTTCCATTTCCGGCCAGAATAAGCGCGAAAGAGAATTGTTTATGTAACTGAGGCTGCAAACTGTAGAAGTATTTAAGGCATGGGTTAGAAAAGAGAAAAAAGAGAGCATTCTCTCTGCCTTTACCACGGGCGTGCTTTTCATTGTCTGCCTTTAAGGCCAGAACTTAGTTCTCGCTGATTTTCGAAGACGTACTGTAGTTTTTGCATTGCGCTCACTACCTACGTAGAGTTGAAACGCCAATCTTCGCGTTACTACTCTCTGTAAAGCACCTTATTTCTTATTTTGTTAAGTTAGTTTATTTCTTATTATATACGTTTTTAGACCCTTAAGTATTGGTCTCTGTATCCCGAAGTGCAGAAGCGGCTGTTCGCTGTGAGAATAAAGGGTAAATTTAACCCTCCTTATTTTTATTGAGTTTTCTACTCACGCACGAACATAGCTTTGAGTAACCTCCCTGTTCCGACTCAGGACTTCAGTTATGCTTGCAAAATCAACTAGAAGTTACAGTAGTCCTGGCACCTTTATTTATTAAATATCGTGCTCTTCGCACTTAAACCATAAAATTCAATTTAACAGCGATATCACAAAATAACTTAAAAAGAGTAAAAGAGCATATCTTTAGAATTTCCGATACACAGTCTCGCGCGCTGGAGATAAAAATGATTTTTTTTCTGGAAAGTGTTGCGGTTGCCCGCTTTGAAATCGTTGACGCTGTTAATAAAAAACACTTTAAAATTTTACAAAATACGAAATAGATAATAAAACAAATTCCAAACTCCAAATCGTCACATATTCGATTGGAGGACTAAGTTATTCAAAATTTGATGGCTCTAGGTATCGTTGTTTTTTCACAGTGCTAGAAACATACATATATTCATGAAGAATTTTCCATTATTTAATTTCTTTAAATATAATACAGGGCTGTGATATTTGGTGGCAACAATTTCAAAAGTGAAACGTCGTTTATAGTGAACCAACGGAAAATGCAAAAATCAAATTAATAGCCGTTCTGGGCATATTGCACCTTTGGGTAATTTGCAAAGAAGTAATTACAAAGACTTACAAAGTAATTACTGGCAATTACAAAGAATGTAAAATCAGAAATAGTAATGAGTTATATATCTTGAAATGGTTAGGTTAGGTTAGGTTATTTAATTATGGCAAAGCACACGAGGGCTATCTGCCTGAAGGGAGGGATGCCTTCGTGGAGGACTTTCTAAGTTAAACTGGCTCGTATACACGTTACACATGGGGGAAACCACGAAAACGCCCATGCAGCCAGCCTGTTCGCGGGATTCGCACCTCGCACCGAACTACCAGTGTTCAGCGTCTTTACCGCTCGGCCGATGGTGGGCCCAAATATCTTGAAATGGATTATATCCCTTTCTCTTTGGAGACAGATACATAGCAGCTCCAGAGTCACGACCTAGTTTTTTTCTGCTTAGTTGCAAAAGGTAGCAGACTTTAAGTGACGGGGAGGAGAGAAAAGCGCTTCGGACCAGTCCAACACACAAACAAGCGGAAAAAGCTGTGCATGTTTTTTTTTGGGGGGGAAGGGGGATTTTTACAACAGCAATCATTTTATCATCTGAAATCATTGGTAAATGATTAGCAAAATTTTTGTTATTATCTGCTGGCTAAAATGTGTGTTAAAGCAATTTGTTTTCATCACTTTTAAAAAGCACAATGTACGAAGCTGTCTACTATAATTTCATTGAGTATTATTTTATTTTATTTTATTTTATTTTTTACACCCGCTACAGAGTTTGCAAAAAACTAAAAATAAATTCAATAAAGGCCTTACTGCATTAACGACTCACATTGCGTTTTCGTAACATTAGTCAAAACACTTTTTTCGTCTTCCGTATAGTGTTTTCTTTCTTTCGTTATGTTTTATATATATATATA
>KK116608.1:11754-55214 GCA_000611955.2 Stegodyphus mimosarum
TGTTTCGATGCAAAAAAAAAAAAAGTTGGTTCTTACATTACAAATTTTTCTAAAAATAAATTACCATTTTGGTACTTTTTCTGCAAAGTTTTTCCCTTCTAATTTTGAATAGATCTCACACAAAGCACAACCAATCAATTAATTTTATAAAGACATCACAATCTTCTAAAAACAGATTATATAATGGCGTGACAAGATAAGGATATTATTTTATATTTGTTGGTATAAATATGCATTTTTTACTTCCTTGTACGAAGTAAAGGAAGTATCGTAATCAGGAAAAATTCCGGGTACCATATTTCAACGAAAATATCCACTTTGGCCGCTATCAAATGCAATTTAACGATGTTTTTGCGCGCCATTCTGTACGTAAGGACAGAATAAAAGACTCTTTTCCTCCAAACGAATTATAAAACCGATTTAAAATGAATTCAGAAGACACTTTTTCATCGCGTCTGTACGTACGTACGAATGTATCCCGCATAACTCAAAACACAGTAGTCTCAGAACGTTGAAATTTGTATATAGGACTACTGTAACATGTAGTTATGCAGCTCCCTTTTTAGTTCCAATCGGCAGCGCCAAACGTATACACAGATATACCCACTCTGTTACTCGGCTCCGTGAGTTCAGTTCTTTTATTCTTATATGGTGGTAAATTCTACATTTTGGGCTTTAAAATGATTGAATTATGTTTTTCTTATCTTTCGGTTAATGTCTTCATGCCGTTAGTTAATATGCATGCAATAGTTGCAGAATTATCAACAATTTAAAAGTTGTTTAAGCGCGGATAAGCTTAATTCTTTTTTAATCAAAGTAGCCATATTTGTTTATATTTGAAACACAGCAGAATAGTGAATTAATTCTTTCTGCACCTTCAGTGTCTCTTTGCTGAGTGTAACCTTAAGGAAATTTTAGTTTTGTGCATCGAAAATTCTGCCTTCTTGGCTGCTGGCCGAATTGCTTGTTTTTGCGTAGAAACTGTAATTTTAATTGTAAAAATTGTTCTTTTAAATGTTTTAACTGTACTTGGTGTTTTACGTTTGTCTATATTTTTCAACTTTTAATGAAAATATTTTGTTTTTATGTATTTTTGCCTTGCCGGGAAATGAGAATTGAATTAATCAGATGAGAAATACGTCTCTAATGAAATTCGAGGTAATGAATGTTTTGTACTAGGAGCAAATATTGTCGCCAGCCTGTCTCGGACAGAGGAGAATGTTTAAGAGTAGCGCAAGCGCATTAGGTAAACGGAGCTGAATCGTCTCTGAAAACCTATTTCTTTTTTAGTTGCTTAATATCCTTTATACATTGTTTTAGATTTATTATTGTATTTGAATAGAACATGTGGCAACGATTAAATAATTCTTCAGGTGATATAATTTTTGTACATTCTGAGTTATAAAATGAATGAGATGTGACACCGTTAAATGAAACTAGTGCCAGAGTGTTGCTATGGTAAATAAATGCAGTGAATTTTAAAGAGTGCATTTATTCTGTTGTGTTTTACGCTCTATCGACGAAGTAGATTTAATTCAATTCAATAAGTTTAAATAAAATGCAGGAAAATATGCGTATAATTTAATATTTCGTAAAAGGAAGTCATGTGGTGTACACATCAGCTCTTTACAATGTTGAGACAAAGCAACATCAGTTCCAAGCAGTGTCTTTGTGAGTACAGAGGCTGTTCGCACATTTTTAGACGATGTATATCGTATTCACAAAAATAAATTACATAAAATTCTTGTGTTTTAAATGTTCTATTTGACATCCTTTATTTTGAACTATCTTTCGACACCGCAATTTCCAGGATAATAATGCCTTTTGAAGTGTCGGAAGAGGTATTCTATCCCACTCCTCCCGAACAGCTTTCCAGAGTCCCGTTAGGGTTTGGGGACAATGTTTGGATAATGCAGTTTTTAAAAGTCCGAAAGCACAAAAATCCATAGGTGACACATCGCGAGATTGAGTAGGGATATCAGTGAAGGGTATGGCCTCGATACCAGTTTTTTGTTCCATTTCGTTTTGGAAATTTACAGTGGATTTTTATGTGCGACTGCTAGCTTTGTCCCGATGGAGTCTCACAGATGGATGGCACTGTGGGTAAAGCGATGGTATTTCGTTCAGAAAAATGGGCGATAAAATAGGTTCCTGATAGTATTTGGAATTAATCTTGACATTTTTTTGCCCTCTCTTTATTTTTAACTCGCCATTATAAAAAAAAAAGCAGCAACGATCCTGAATCCCTTAGAAAAACTTTCTTTCGATTCTTTGAACCATGTACTTAAATTTTTTACTTCTCTTTTATGATAATAAATGGCTCTTCTTTTGTTACAACCATTTAAATACACACATGCTTCATTTATCGTGACAATTGTTTTCCATTTTTCTTTATATAAGTGTTTCTCATATAGAATTCTGCAGCGTGTCCTGCGTCGAGCGATATGCTTCGGAAGAAGACGACGCACGTTGCGTTTTTCCGCTTTCTTAAGATTTAAATCAATGTTTATCATTTTATTTACAGTGGACAGCGAGCATTTTAATGATTTTGCAACTGTCCTTTGACTAGGGAGATTTTCTTTTAACATTCAACAACGTACCTTTGCAATAGTCGAAGATGTCCGTTTTTTCCTCGGATACTAGGAGTACGCATTTCTCTTCGGAAAGAACGTCAATGTAGCCTTCGAACCACTGCTTTGTTAAATTCGCCATTTTGAATAAAAACAAAACGTTCAAGCCACAGACGATAATTTTGACTTTGAGAAACATAGTACAATTGCAATTAGTTCTTTTTCAGCAAACGATTTTTTATTACCGCTCACCGAAATCGTCTAAAAATGTGCGAACAGCCTCTGTATACACAGATATTCATATACAGTCATATTTTCTTTTATAGATTCCCTAAAACATCTATTCTAAAATAAAGAATATCGAGGGCAACGGGTTTTAACGTTGAATGAAGCGTTACAATTCATGAAAGACTGGAAAAAACGAAAGAAAACTGGCCAAGGCTCGTCTCTATTTAAATATTTTAAATACCAGTTTTCATGTTATATGTGGATTTTTTTCAACATATCTTTCTATAGAAGAGGAAGTGATTAATTATTTTGGGAGACATTCATGCAAAATGTTTCTCAAAAGAAAACCCGTTCGTTTCAAGTACAAAGTTTGGTGTCCTACTTTCCTATGAAGAGTACATACATCATTTTGATACATATCCAGGAAAATCTTCAAAGACATTGACTGATCTTGCACTAGGTGGAGATGTTTTAACAGATCTTTTAAGTGTGCTGCAAGCTTCTTCAAATCATTACGCATATTTCGACAACTTTTCTACGTCACATATGTTGTCGGAAGTGAATGAGATGAAGTTTTATGCAGTTGGAACAATATTTGAGCAAGGATTTGGAAATGGTCCTATTATACCTGTAAACAAAATGGAAAAAGAAGAACGTGGATCACCGTATCAGATAAAGACCCCAACATCGCAGTAATTTGATGGAATGACAATACCGTCATACTTATGATAACTAACTTTGAAAGAATTTATCCACCTCCAGCAACCAAGAGGTACTTAAAAGAAAAGAAATCTGTTTACGTCCCGATGCGAAAGAGTAGATTCGCTTTGAAATAACTTTAATAAATTCAACTTATCTCAGTTTATACAAACGAAATTGTAAACATTTAATAATAATCCAGTAAAATAGTTAAATTTTAAAATAAGTATCAGAACAGTTATAAGTCAGCTACATCCTAGACTGAATTCCATCGACGACAAATTCAAATCTTGTTGCCAAAGCAGACAAACGAAAAGATGGAAATTCATTTGAGAAGCATGGAGTAAAACGAAATCTATATCCTTAAAGTAGCCTAAATCCACAGGAAATTACAACAACTATACGGATAGCGTGGACCTTCTGAACAATCTTATTACGAGGTATACAGAGTGTAAGTATGAAATACTGGAAGAGTAGCTTTATGAATTTTATTTATGTAACTAAATCAAATGCATGAAAACTTTATAAGATTGCTGTAGAACCCAAAATTACTCTGTTAGAATTTCAAAGAAGTGTTGAGCTAGAATAACTAAAACGAGAGAAGAATATTCTGAAAATTCCCAGCCTTCATCTCCATATACTGATTGTATTAGTATACCATCTTCCTTTCCGAATTTAACCTTAAAATAATATGTTAGTCAAATAATAACTGTTTGCAAGAAATGTTATGTGCTTTTATATAGCAAATCTGTTCTTGCGTTGTGACTTATCTCACTTGTCTCACAGCAATATCAGAATAAATTCACGAAAATCATTGTGCCAATGAGTCCAAGATTGCGCTGTCGCTGGCAAGAACCTTGGGCACCAAACAGGTGCCAGTACAACTTCGCTCAGTTCCGCCCTCAATTTTGAAGGAGAGCACACCGGAGGGACGGACCCGAGGGTCTCTCATCCCGCTTCCCCAACCGCCAACATTTCTAGAGAACTTCCGTTTCGCCGCATATTTAGAGTGCAACCGTGCCGCAAAACACACAATTATCCTTGCCTTATCTGGGATTCGAACCCGGGCACTTCGGTATTGCAGTCAGTGTTACCAACTACTCTCCCGGTTGGGCGGCTCTTAGCAAATGTTTCAAAGACTAGGTACCCCAAAAATAATCGGTTTTAGGTGACGTCCCGTCTTCGTAACATTTTGTATATTCGACAAAAATAATTTCTTTTCCTGCTACATTTTTTCGCTTAATTAGGCTTAATTCGTAATTACGCTTAATTCGTATAATAAATCATAAAAAAATTTATTTTTAGCCCAAACAACGTTAGCCCAGAAGGACTATTAATTTCGTTTTGATATTTTCCGTTGAGTCACCATAAACGGCGAATCACTTTTTAAATTGTTGCCACTAAATATTATCGTCCTGTATTATATTTAGAGAAATTAAATAATGAAGAATCTGCATAAATGCATGTATGTTTCTCGTGCTGTGAAAAAGCAACTGTATCTAGAGCCATCCAATTTTGAATAACGTACGTCTCCACCCAAATATAGGCATCTGGAACCCAAACTTGGAATTTCTTTTATTATATATTTGATATTTTGTAAAGCATTTCTGTGTTTTTGATTAAGAAACTCAAAGATTTCAAAGCGAGCTATGGCAACACAGTAAGGGAAAAAAGCAAAAAAAGCATCTTTATCCCTATCGAGCGAGACTGTGTATCGGAAGCTCTAAAGATATGCTGTTTTTTATGATTGTGTTTTTTATTCATTTTTTTCCAGTGAAAGGTAATGCGGTCTTTAATGAGTTAAAATATTTAATACCCTTCAATATTTCTAAACACCTTTGATATAAATATGAGAACTTGACACGAACTCTGTAGGTATTTATAATTATTTTCACTAGCCAATTACGTTTACGCTTTCCTGTAAACCTTCATTTCCCTAATTACCACTGCCAGAATATTTAAATTTGGTAGCGGGCGTGAAAGAATGCAAATTCTACCTTTAGAAGAAAAGGTTTAAATAGTGAGTTCTAGAAGAAAGTGAAAACAGAGTGTGGACAAGCACTATACTTTGTAGCGTGAGCTTCTGATCCTGCATTGATTGCTGGTTAAAGGGGCGTAACAGCTATTACTTTGCAGCCACGAGGCTTCGAAGCGGTTTTGGGGAACAATATTATCGGAGACCTGGTAAAAAAACTCTACGGGTTTGTTAATATCTTTGAATTTTTAGTTTAGTTCTTGTTAGTTGAGTTACCGCTCAAGCGAGGCGTAGTTTGTTAACGTCAAGTAGACGCACTGTAAATTTTAAAGAATTTTAATAAAGGGTTCTTTTAACAGTTCTCATGCCTGGTTTCTGCACTTGCTTCAGCTGTTCCTCCAAACGTTTAACAGGAAGATATTGTTGCGAAAAATTCGGCGGTTGCGCCTGTATGTAAGCTTTCCGGCATAGCACTAGGGTTGCCATAAAATAGTGCATGGTAGGGTTGTCAGATTGGCGACTTTATCGCCCATTTGGCGACCAAATAGGCGATATCCCATGGTCCAATCGGGAAGCTTCTAGAATAAATTCCTGTCGAGATATTTCTCGAAACCTGTGGAACCTAAGGAAAAGCTATATAAACCCCTGCGTTTCTGAGAGCCGGCATTATGAGAATAAGTGCTTACTGTGAGTGCCAAGCTACGCGAGAGTTTTGAGAACGGAAAGCGATCGGGATAGGGTTTTGCCGTGAAGCTACCTTTACAGTTACAGCCTGAAGCTGTGTTGCCGATTGTTTCAGCGTATTTATTGTAGATTTTCGACGCTTTTAGAGGTAATTTTGGAACTGTGCTGTAAATAGTGATTCTTGTAAATAAATTGTGCTTTTTATTGTTCTGCATCGTGTTTTCATCGGATACTCTCAAATCCACGAACCCGTATAACGCAACAATATCACAACTTAATTTCGTTGCTTTACACTGGATGACTGCTAGTTTTCTTTTACTATTACAATAACTAATAAAATAAATAAAATAAAATTTTATAGTTGTGTGTGTCTTTTATTAAATTAAATCTGAATCATGAGAATTCTGTTTGATGGCAAGAAAATGTAACTTTGAATGCGTCTTTATCATATGTAAACGCTTACTGTCGGGAACAATAGCTTAGCATTAGTAGAAAAGTGCTTTACATTTTTGTGATGCTTACTTTACGATTTCAAAATTGTTTTCCAAGAAAAATTGTCCTTGTTTTTCTTAATCTAAATAAACAAACATGCAGCAAAAATTTTAAGAAAGTTTCGAACAAGCCCTTCGTGATGTTCCTGCTGCATTTTCTTTATTCACTCTCAAAATAGACAGATAAATAAAATACAAAATTTCAGAGTCACATACTTACAATTTTATCTTTTGATGACGAGATATACTAAGAATGATATCTCTTGCCAGAGTCTAGTCCTATCAGAGAAAGAGCGAGGTTAAGAATCTCTGGAAAAGATATTCAACAGAGTTCGACGCGAAGGCATCTCAGAGGGATACCCACGATTCCGTCACGAGAGGATCTTTTTTATTGAAATTCCATACCTTCACCGTATCGTAAGTGGATTTTATGTACTAACAACACAGTAGCAAACAAAGCCACAGAAATGTAGTTCAAATTTGAGAAAAAAGGCATTTCTTATTAATGTTACTTGCAAGATCGTGTTTATAAGCATTTTTATTAGTTTTGTGCGCATAGTTGCTGTTTATTAATAAAAAATTGGTTGTGAGGGATTTAGATCGGTGCCGGCTTCATGTGGTTTCAAACATGGCTTCATGTGAATAATCCTTACTTGGAAAATAAAGATTGGTGTTTTATAACCAATCCAGTTTTTGTTATCTTCATCGATATGCCTTAACCATCACCCATGACGTATATCGAAAGCTGTTTTTGAGCTTTACATTGTAATTAGTACAGCATTTTATTACTTTTATTCTTGTAATTCATTTTACCAATTTTATTGATATTTCTTTCGTTTGTAATTCATCCATTTTTTCTCTTGATTATCAATGCTTTATTTTGGCATTACACGTAAAATGTTTTCCTTATAACTTTTGTGTTCGGGCAACAAAAACTGGTAGGGAAAAGAGACCAACTCAATGAGAGCCTCAAACTTGTACAGATTTTTTTAAATATTGTATATAAAAAATTTCTAGAATTAATAACTATTATACTGATTGACGATAGAGGTCTCAGTGAGTTGATCGGAATGAAACAGGTTCTTGTTGTTCAGTTAATGGACTTTGTTTAAAGCTTCAAAACACTTTTCCCTTGACCAGTTCTGTTTGGAGCTTTAAATAAAAAAGGATTAACTTTGGTTTTCGCTGTTTTTGTTTTTTTAACTTTTTTACTTTTTCTGTTCCAAATGTATATTATAAAATTTGCAAATTCATAAAAATGAAAATAGGTAGGGGGTCATGGTTCTTACAATTCTTAAATAATTCTCTCATATATTTCATTTCCCATATTAGATGGTATAAAAATCCTGCAGCACTACGCGCAGATTTCTACTAGTTTTTCTAGTTTATTCTATCAACAACATATAGAAAATTTGTCAACTTTATCACTATATATATGTAATGAGTTAATGAATAATGTGACTTATGGAAAAATATAAATTTAAACAAAAAGATGAATATTATAAATAATGTTGATATAAATCAGGTACTGTCTGAAGGCCGGTTTACACTTCTCCGAGTGACTCGTACCGAGCCGCTCAGTACGACTTCTCGGATAACGTAAACGTCCACTTCGATAAACTAGAAACGTAGGGGAGATGAAAACGTCAGCGAGTCTGTTTCTACTTTGAATCAGTTAAAAATCTATCCAAGCAGTAACTCCGAGCAGTGTTCGCAGAGACGCCGTGCCCAATTTTTTTTTTTTTTTTTCCATATCGAAAATTCCTAGCTGGTGTGATAATCTAATTATGGTATTTTTAATGCATATGCATCTTGTGAAGTATTATGGGATACTTCACTACCTGAATATTACGATCAATGTTTACTAATACCTAAATATAACTACTGAGCAGAATGAATTTAGGTTTTTGATATTGTAGATAGAACATAGAATAAAATTAAATTAGGGCATCAGATTCAAAGTATTTATTTTAAACATATTTATTTCTGAATTTTCTTTAATCAAAAAACAGTTAAATTATATGTTGTTCAACAACCGAATAAAATAATTCAACTATTCAATAAAATACAGTTTTTAATTAAAAAAATGAGTGAAAGGGCAAACATTTATTTTATTTTGTTGATACAAATTTCGAAAAGCAAGTTTCTACTGATGGCCAATTACACCTAATAAAATATAATCTAAAACTCTGAAATTTTCTTTTATAGACTATCCTTTTTATTTGAACCAAAAATCAGATTTTAATTACAATCGATCAGTCGGAAGTATTAAAATAAAAATCGCCGACGGAAGGCATATGAGGCTACTCTTAACAGGTTAAAATCCGAGGGTGTTGGAAAGTTCAAGCAAAAGATTAATAATTTTCGCTCAACCTCATACACAGAAAATGGCCTCAAACACTTCTCGAATAAATATGCTGATTGTGCATTTTGGCACTCGAAATAAATATCGCAGAGAAGTGTAGGATTCACCCGTCCCCAGAAACCGAAGCGCTATCTGCGTTTTAATTTTCCTGGAAGAGCATCACGAAAGAATTTTCTTTTTTTTGAACAAGTTGAATGACCATTTCCAATAAAGTTTCAAATTATCCTTCACCCATTCTGATGAAAATTTTGGAACTTTGGATATCCTCGCCCCGAAGTTCATTTAAAAGTTAAAAGTTTATTGGATATGTAAATTGAAGCTTTTCGTGTAAAAGAAAAAATGATCTGCCGTTTAAGAGAATACAGATAAGGAGATTTAAATTCTTCGGTGTCATCATTTGCTGCATTACTGATGCGACCTGATTGCCAAGCTTTATCATTCCTATGTCTACCTACTAAAATATCACATATATACAGGGTGTCCATAATTAAAGAACCCTATTTCAACCCTGCCTACAAGCGAAACCACTAATCAGAAAATTGTGAAATTTTGTGGCGGACTTAATGAAGGAATGAGAATGTCTTTCAGGATTACTATAACATTAAGTTTTCAGGTTTGAATATCTTTACTTTTGTAAATATCGTCTGTTTATTAATTGCATTTTTCTCTCTTTTGTCTGTTAATCGCCATAATGTGCGCATATAGGAATCGAAAACCCCATGAATACCGTGAGGCACAAAGGGATTTCCCAAAGGTTAATGTGTGGTGTGGACTAATGCACGACCGAGCCATTGGGCCTTTCTTTTTTACAGAAAAGACGGTCTCATCAGTCGTATACTTAGACATGTTGGAAAACTTCGTATTTCCACAAGTAGAAGAGCTTCAGTCACATGTGTTTTTGCAACGAGATGGTGCACCACCTCATTGGGGTACCATCGTTCGTAGTTCTTGGAATAACCATTTTACGGGAAAACGGATTAGCCGAGGAGGTCCAATTCCTTGGCCACCCAGATCACCTGATATAACGCCGCTAGACTTTTCCCTTTGGGGATTTGCAAAGGACAACGTTTACAGGAAGAGAGTGTCGAACATGGATGACCTAAAAGCCAGAATGACAACCGAAATAGCCTCTGTGGATACCGACATGCTTGCCGGTACCTGGCGTAAAATTGAATATCGACTTCATATTTTCCGTGCGACGAAGGGAACACACGTGGAAGTTCATTGACAGGGGTCATGAAACTTTTTGAGTCTATCTAATCATTTATGGTATTAATTTTAATCTATCTTTATTATTTTATGAGTTATTAAACATCAAAATGGGTCCGGGACTTTATAAACACCCTTTATATATATAAGGTATTTTCCCCTTTTTTCTGCATACCTCCGTGCCGTAACGGTAGCACACTCGGTGCGTATTCCGGAGGTCCAAGTTCGAGTCCTGGCGAGGTCATTGCTCATTTTTCCTGCCCCTGCTTAAAAGAAAAAAGAAAATCTGAAAGGTTTCAGATTTTAAATTACGTCCAAAGGCGCGTTTTTTAAACATTTTATATGTTACTTTTATTTATTGAATATCATGTTCTTCGCATTTAAACCATAAAATTCAGTTAAAGAACAATATCGAAAAATAATTTAAAAACGAGCATATCTTTAGAATTTCCCATACACAGTCTCTCGCGCTGGAGACAAAAATTATTTTTTCTGTACAACGTTGTCATGGCTCGCTTTGAAATCCTCGAGTTTATCAATCAAAAATTCGTTAAGTGTTACAAAATATGAAAGAGGTAATAAAACAAATTCCCAATTTCAAATTCGGCCTTCCAGATGCCCATATTCGCAGTAGGATTACGTCATTCAAATTTCGATGGCTGTAGGTACCGTCGTTTTATCACAATGCGAAAAGCATGCATACATTTATGCGCATTCTTCATTATTTAATTTTTTCAAATATAATACAAGGCCGTAATATTTTGGAGGCAACAGTTTTGAAAGTGAAACGGACATTCACAGTTATTCGACGCAAAATAGTCCGTCAGGGACAAAGCCCCTTTGGACTAAAAAACCTAATGACTCTACTTTTACAAATCAACAATTGTTTTTATACAAATTTAATTTGTTTTATACAATTTCCATAATAAGAAATGCCAGATATTCTTTCAACCAAACACTTCCCAAAATTTAGCTGTGCGGACAAGTTCAATGAGTTTTACTCGTTAAATTCAAACACCATTTTCCTTAAAATACTTTTATTCAGCAACCAAAACGAAATATTTTATGTAAATATTTTTATGTATTTTTATGTGTGCGTGCATGCTAAGAAGTTTACTTGATACTTAAATGGTACTAAATATTTAACTTTTATTTAACTGGTTCTTAAATTAGAATCAGATGATTATAAAATATTTTTCTTTTCTAGAACCATATTGTGAGGCAATTTGGGATTCCTTCTACTGCTGGCCTCCGACACCAGGTGGCAGAGTTGTTGCTAGACCTTGCTCGGTGATCTTTGCTTCTTTTGATGTTGGATTCAGAGGTCAGCAATCCAAAGAGGATGGTAAGATCACATTTTACAATGCTTTATATCGTTAAGTGTATGGTTATTGCAAATATATCTTCTTTTAATATAAAGTTTGCTTCGTTTAATCATTCTTATAAAATAAAATTACTTTAATCAAGCGACCATCTCAGTAGCAAAGGTGTTAAAAACACAATGGGACGTAGAAAGTTAAACATACTCGTTATTGTACAAATGCGAATGTGATAATTTATTGCTGATCTATTGCGCGAAATGCAGTTTTACCAATTTCGATTTACCCAATTACGATTAGCCGAGATTACCAATTCAGAGCAGCCTAACCGGGAAAAGGATTAGTAATGTTGACTATGGAATATATTTCGCAAAGAAGAGATTATGGAAATGACTATGGAATATATTTCGAAGACATGTCTGAACCACCACGACAAGCGATAATATTGTTGCGAAAAATTCGGCGGTTGCGCCTGTATGTAAGCTTTCCGGCATAGCACTAGGGTTGCCATAAAATAGTGTATGGGAGGGTTGCCAAATTGGCGATATCCCATGGTCCAATCGGGAAGCTTCTAGAATAAATTCCTGTCGAGATATTTCTCGAAACGTGTGGAACCTAAGGAAAAGCTATATAAACCTCTGCGTTTCTGAGAACCGGCATGATGAGAATAGCTGCTTACTGTGAGTGCTAAGCTACGCGAGAGTTTTGTGAACGGAAAGCGATCGAGATAGTGCTTTGCCGTAAAGCTACCTTTACAGTTACAGCCTGAAGCTGTGTTGCTGATTGTTTCAGCGCATTTATTGTAGATTTTCGAAGCTTTTAAAGGTAATTTTGGAACTGTGCTGTAAATAGTGATTCTTGTAAATAAATTGTGCTTTTTATTGTTCTGCATCGTGTTTTCATCGGATACTCTCAAATCCACGAACCCGTATAACGCAACAATATGTTGTAATTTTTTGCAATTGTTGAAATATGGTTGCTGTACATCCTCGCAGTAGAGCGAGAGAAAGTAGCAGTTCTCTTGGAAACAAGAAGGAGTAACAATGGCATCGTTTTTCAATTTATTCTAGTTCCACAGATTATCCAGTCACAGCATTCAACTTAAACTGTGAAACTGACATCGCAATTCCCAGAGATTCAACTTCTTAGATAAGATCTCATAATTTGAAAAGGGAATAATTTCTATCAAAACGTATCATACATATTATATTTGAAATGTACATTGCGCAAAAAAAAAAAAAGAAGAAGAAGAAAAGAAAGGGGGGACAGTTCTATATCTCCCGTTCTACTGGGCCAATTGACGAAATTCAAATTGCGTTTTTCATGTCTCGAAAGCGCGACTTAGAATATGTATTAGATTTATGTATAGCATTGTTCTAATATAGGTATTTTAACACGAAACCGGACTTTTTGTGAAATGGCATGCCCATTTTTTCCCATATTTCGATTCTACGACTCTAGTTATGCCAAACTTCCAAGATTTGTAAAAATCGCACGAGTAGTTTTCAAAAAATTAGCTCTCAAAATTTTAGCTCCTCAATGTTAATTCAATTTGGTATGTACTTATTAATATCTCTTCTTTTATGAAACTTAGTTGACTCCTTCTTACACAATTCGAAATTTAGGTTCATTCCAAATAAAATTCGCCCATTTTTTATGATTTATTTTTTTAATTAGTATTTTTAAATAATTTTTATAAATTTGTCGAAAAAAAATTTTGAATTATAACCTATAAAATTTTTACAATCATCTTAAAGTAGATGTATTTCTAAGCATACCTGCAAAAAATTAGAGCTTTTTATTTAAAATTTCCGAAGATATACGTGAATTTATATATTGGCGCGTTTCGAAATTTGGCATATTTGTTGAAAGCGATAATAACGAAAATGTCGTTTACGCATTTTGTTAAAATTATTTGAAAGAAGAAAGATGGTGACTTTTTTCCTCTCATCCACAATGTAAAAAGGCAGGAACGATGTGACTTTTTTCCCTCCTCTGCGCAATGGAAGGGAAGGAAAATTGGTTGCCACATATTAAGAAGTTCGCCAAGTGAATTATTCTTGGCTCAAACTGAAAAACATTCGCCAAATTAAATTTTTGAATTTCTCCGTAAATTTCTCACCAAATTTTACAAAATTTAATATTTATGCATAATTTGAGTCGTACAATCGAAATTTGAAAAAACATTGGCATGTCATTTCAGAAAAAGTCCAATTTTGTGCCAAAATACCTATATTAGAAAAAAGCTATATATAAATATAATATCTATCCTAGTCGCGCTTTCGAGACATGGAAAACGCAATTAGAATTTCGTCCATCGGCCATGTAGAACGGGAGATATAGAACAGTCTCCCTTTCCCACCCCCCGCAATGTACATGCATTTTAATATCTACCTGCATCCAAATTACAGGGAAAAAAATAAATAAATACTGACTTTTCGCGATTATGAAGACATGTCGCATTAGCAGCTAAATTATCATAAATATATTATAAACCTAAAAAGGAAGTTACAAGAAAACATACCCATGGTTGATTCGGTGTGATCAAAGAGAGATGAGATTCAGCAACAGACAAAAGGAAAAGACAAAAAACTTTGAAAAGAGAAAGCACTATTCTGGAAATCATTAGCGCAATATATAAGGTATAAGATGAGGAATAAAACAGAAACCTTGAAACAGAGAAAGTCTTGAAAGAACTGTAGCAAAATGAAAGGAATTTTGCAAGAGAACTTGGACAACATTCTAGTTGAAATGGTGCAAATAACAAAAGATAAACTTTACGATAAAGAAGTAATATAAAAGCAAAGAGAAATTACAAAAGAAAAAAGAAATTCAATAGAGAACATTCTCCAACCAAAATTTATGTTATAAGTTATGTTAATAATATGAACACAATTATTTCATATACTTTATTTGTAAAACAACCACAATATATGTAAAAAATGTAAGAATTATTAATAAATACAAGACAGGGGCTGACGTGGGCAGAACCGATTAAAAAAAAAGAATTGGTAAAGGGATGGTACCGTAATGGCAAAGAGATGGTGACCACGTCTTCCGTTACTACTACTAGTAACGTAGACTGCCTACCGGAGGGCCTGGATTCGAATTCCGGAGACGGCATGGATATTTGTAAATGCATAAGGCCTGCGCAGCATGGGCACTCTAAATATGCGGCGAGCTGAAATTCCTCTGGAGATGTTAGTGGTAGGGAAGTGGGGTGGGAGACCATCGGACTCATCTCCCGCGGGGTGCTGTCTCTCAAAATTGAGGGCGGGACTGAGTTAAAGTGGGGTTGTTATCTATATGGTGCTCAAGCTCTTGCCATCGACAGGAACATATGACTCCTTGCCACGACTATTGCCGTGGGCTTACCTTTGCCAAACAAATGAGATTGGCAATAACAACCAATTCAGATAAAATCTGGGCCTTTTGGTGCTTGACGATGAATGTTCGGTGATAGTGAATTCCGTAGAAACGGAAGCTTGAATAGCTTGAAAAAAGAATTTTAATTCCTTTTAGAGTTGAAAATTTAGTTTTTACTAGAAAATTCTTTAGTTCCTTTTTCTGTGTTTTACTTCCCTATAGACAGGAAGGAGCTAAGAAAGTGTCTTGAAAGGCCTGCGTAGCTCATTTGTTGGAAGGTAAGTGCTACAGGCGTCATGTGACTGGGGTAGACTAGCTGGAAGCTTAGTGATTGGCTCCTGTTTGATCCAGCGGTGTTTGGAGCTGTAGGGAGGTTGTGGTCGGCAAGAGTCGCGACTATGCGTAATTCATTATTACTCCGGGAGAAATTGCTAACATGGGTAACAAAAATATCCCCAAAGTGATGCCAACACACTCGTAAGAAAATATATTTCCATTCAATATTTTAAATTTGATTAGAATGAATTGTTGCAAAAGATTATTGCACTACCCCATACAAGCTGCCGTGGCGTAAAAAGGTTAGCAATTAGTTATAATTTGGAAGATTCGTTGTTCGAATCCCTGGAAAGACCGCTTGATTTCTCCTGTTTTGTGCTCTCAGAAACCTCTTCTGTCTTTAGAGTGACGCTTGAATTAGAAATGTGATCAACGATAACTCGTCACCGATTGGATTTGGTCTAACATTTCTCGTATCTCTCCCCCATGACTTTTTAGTGGTTGGAAATGTAAGGAAATATCTCCTCTTCCAACGTAAACTGCTGTGGCGTAATAACGATGCTAATTCAAGTGACGCTAACGATGGCATCACAAGCTTTTGCTTTAAAAATAATCAAATCAATTTACATTTCTATTATAAAGTTTTTTTTTTGTTGTTGTTCTTCTTGTTTTTATTGTGACTTATCTCACTTGTCAGACAGTAACATCAGAACAAGGCCACGAAATTCATCGTGACCGGAAGAACAAGGTGGCTGCTGTAGTGTAATAACAATCATTAAGCATGATTTAATCAAGAGCATCAAGAGGCTTGAGCACCATACGGGTGACAGTACCATATCGCTCACATCCGCCTCCAATTTTGAAGGAGAGCACCTCGAGAAGACGGATCCGAGTGTCACCCATCCGTCTTCCCCTACCAGCAACCTCTTGAGAGTAATTTCGTTCGCCGAATATTTAGAGTGCCTCCATGCCACACAGACACTATGCATTTAGACACATCCATGCCTTCGATGCCATAAGATTCGAACCCGGACCCTTCGTTATCTCAGCACGCTCTCCTAACAACTACACCGTCTGGGCAGCATGTGTTGTTAATTATCTGATGTATAAAGCAACATTATTGCATTTTTGAAGAAATTTACTGTCTCATTTTTAGGAACTAATAAAATTCTGCTTTACTTTAGATGTAGCAAACCAAACGTTTTCAGTTTGGCGGCCTTAATAGAGAAATTTAAAAGCGAGAGTTCGAGTCAAAAGGTTCCAATTGGCAATAAAAAATCTCAGACGAATATCAGATGGGTGGCAGAAAGATTAGTTTCAAAAGAAATAAATTAATTTTGCTGTTTCTTAACAGTAGCAGACTATGGTGATATACAGTTCTTTTCTGCGTTAAATGAAAGGCTAACGATTGAATTCTAATGAGGTTTGGCTTTTTTCTGCTTACTGAAAAAAAAGTCCCTCCCCTTTTCAGGAAACGTTTTTGCTATCTCATTTTTATCGTGTAACTGAATCTGATGAATATGTTAATGTAAAAGCTACAACCAACTAGTAAACAGTTAAAAGTTCGGTAAGTCTTCTGTTTGTCATTATATTACAAACTACAAACAGCATCGTATTGAATGACGTGTTGAAAAATATATACGTTCCGATTTTTATAGCTCTCAAATAATCGCTCGAATAGCAGTAAACAAAAACAGCTTTGAACTACCTGGCGCAGTATACTCTAATTATCAGAATTAATTGCAGGAAATATTTCAAACAGTTGAATTGTTTAAGAAAAATTACAAACAATTGAGCAAATAATTTGCTTCGTAATTGGAAGAAAATCACCACTGCTGCTTGTAAGTTCCGTATATTCCGGCGTATAGCGCGCACTTACAATTTTAAACTACCTTTTTTTTTTTAATTTTTAGACATATTTGCCTCATAACGCTCACCTTTTTCTTTAAGAAAAAACTAGAAGGATACAATGGTATACTGAATTGACAAGCGATAAGGAGAACAATATGTGTGGGGGGAAGTGCTTGAAAGAAAAATTAATTCTGCAAAGATGGTGGGTTGTATTCAATGCAGGTGGGCACAAGAATGTTATTCTAGGGTTTCCAGAAAAGAGAAACATAATTTGGGGTAAGAATGCACTTCCGACCCGAATGAAAACACGGAATTAGGAGTCAGTTGTTTTCTCTAAATGAATGAAAGCGCAATAATTAAAACGCGTAACGTAAAAGAAATTATCTGATAATGAAACATTATCCGATAAAGAAAACTTTTAAGTTCATAAATTTTGTCATATATTTTAATTAAACAGCATTTAGGTATATGTAGAAATCTATTTTCTGTGTGCTGTACTTTTCCTTATTTTTTTAAATGTATCATTTTTATATCCGGCTTATAAAGTGAATCCGTAAATTCCGATCTTAATTTTTGCATTGAAAGTGCGCGTTATACTCTAGAATATACGGTACCTTCAAACCGGAAACTAATCATTCATAATGCATCGAAGTAGTCGTTGAGAACAAATCACTCGTCAAGCAAATAAAAATGGGAGGTTTATGTGCAACTTATGTATCCCATTTTTTAAGGCTTTCACATTCAAAAATCATTGCGTTAGGGCAGACACATTATGTTCACAGAGAGTCATAAAAAAAGTTCGTGAAATGCTTCTAAGCGTTAAAGTACATTAAGAAGCCTTGAATGAAAAGTAACTGGTAACTGTAGACTGAAGAAAAAAAAAAGAAAGCATTGCTCATGCTTGTAATATCATGAAGTGGCAGATAGACTAAAACAGACAAAGGACAATGTTTCCGCTGGGTAGAAATGTAACTTTTGAAATTTGAACAAATCACTGTGACTGCTCAACATATAACACGTCGAAATGTCAAACGAAATGATTTAAGTCATATTTTCTAATACAGAAACTTTAATTTTAGCGTATTATAAAAGCTTAAGATGTTCAGAAAATGAGGAATAGAATTGAATTTTGTGAAAATGCAAGCACTTCGGAAGCTATAAGTAAGTCAAAGTCTCTATCAAATGTTGAATGTTATAATTCAAGCAATCTCTTAAAATCAATTAAAAACTATTTCTGGAAGTATGATTCTTATCTACAACAAGCGTCGGAATTGCTAATGTTATATAGCTAATGTTTCAGGTATCATTGAAGGAAGCTACAAGGAGTCATTTTTAGAACACCTGTCAATTCACAAAAATATTGAGTTAGCGTATATAAACACTGACTATAAAAATTTTAAAACAACTGGGCAGAAGCTGATTGCCAAAGTGATACAAAAAAACATAATGGCATGCTGACGTTGATCGAATCTAGAAAAGCACCGTGGCAGCTAGTAGTGAACACATTCCATATTAGAACCCATTTTTGTAATGTTACCATCACATTTTCTTCCCGAAAACTGTGATATACTCTTTCTCCAAGACTGGATTTCTCTGCCAAGAGTGCAATTTTTTATTGTAATTCATATTTGTCTTGATCTTAAAAAGCATTCTACGTCACATTCATTAAAGACTGTTTAGTGAACATGTTCTCTAAATTTCTTGTTGCTATATTGCTTCATTCTAAAATGAGACACCAAAACATGCTTCTGGAGGGCAGTGCAATTCTCATTCAATTCGGTTCTCACTTCGCGGCAGAGAAAAAATGCATAAAAACTCAAAACATTTTCATTAAAAATTGTAAAATACAAAAAAATAAATAAATAAAATACCAAATGCAGTTAAAACAGTTAAAAGCGCAATTTTTTCAATTAAAATTCGAGTTTCTACGCAAAAACAAGCAACTCGGTCAACGGGCAAGAAAGCAGATTTTCGGTGCACAAAACTGCAAGTTTACTTTTGGTACCACTAGGCAAAAAGGCACTGCAGGTGCAGAAACTGACTTAATTCCCTATTCTGCTGACTTTCAAATATAAACAAATGGCAGTGCGTTAGACTTAACTTGCCACTTAAACTTTTAATTTCAGGCTAATTCTACAACTATTGCATACAGAGTTGCAAAGGGCATACAACCTTAACTGGAACATTAAAACCACATAATTGAATCACTTTTAAAGTAAACATTAAACCACATAATTGAATCACTTCTTAAGCTTTTACCAACATGTAAGAATAAAATATAAGCTCCACGGAGCCAGGTAAGAGATTTGCAATATATATTTATATATATATATATATATGTATACGATTGGTGCAGCCGATTGCAACGAAAAAAGGGGAGTTGCATAACTACATGTTACAGCAGTCCCATAGCAAATTTCTAAAGTTCTACGGCTAATCGTCTTTGAGTAATACTTCCTACTTTTACAAAGTTTATTGAGGTAAATAGTTATGATAATTTACTTCGCATATAAGCAAGAAATTTTATAAAAAACGCGATAAACTTTCTTTTACCACCTTAAAATCGGACATAACATTTATTAAATTATTTATGTTTATTATTCATTATTTATCTTATTATTTATGGACCTTTTTATTATTTATATAAGTTTATTATTATTATTTATATTGCATTTATTTACCTATTATTTATCTTATTATTAACCCAAAGGGAGTTAGCCCAGAAGGCCTATTAATTTCGTTTTGCTATATTTTGTGTTGATGAACTTTCTGCGTTGATTCACTTTTCAAACTGTTGCCACCAAATATTACAACCCTGTATTATATTTAAAAAATTAAATAATAAAGAATATGCATAAACGTATATATGTTTCTCGCATTGAGATAAAACAATGGTACCTAGAGACATCTAATTTTGAATAACGTAATCCTCCGCCGAATATGGGCCTCTGGAAGGCCTAATTTGGAATTTGCTTTAATATCTATTTTTTATTTTGTCAGACATTAAAGAATTTTTGATTAACAAACTCAACGATTTCAAAGCAAGGAATGGCAACACCGTACAAAAAAAAAACATTTTTATCACAAGCGCGCGAGACTGTGTATCGGAAATTCTAAAGATATGCTCATTTAAAAATTATTTTGCGATATTGCTGTTGAATTGGATTTTATGGTTTAAATACGAAGAACATGATATTTAATGAATAAAGCTAACACACAAAACGTTAAATAACGCCTCTTTGGGCGTAATGTAAAATCTGAAAAATTTTGGATTTTGTTTTAGTATTTATTTATTATTTATCTTATTATTAGTTATCCGCGTTTCTTTTCAAATTAACTCGTTTATTGACTTAACTACAATATTACTTACTACTTGATTCAAAAAGAAAGAAAGAAATATTCTGCATTTGCAAGTGGCACTCAAGAAGTGCGCTGCATTTTGTCATTTTCTATCTCGAAGAGAAATACTGCATGGAAAAGAAAAACAAATTAAAGATTAAACATATGCTCAAATTTCAGGAAATGTTTTCATTGCAAAAGGCATATAACCCTCTTGCGTGTGGAGCTGTCGGACGAGAAAAAAGAATAAGAAACACGGCGTGACATGTTTACGCAAGAAATAAGCATCCAAATAATCGAAAAATTTGAAAAAAATGTAAATAAGTCAAAGAATAAGGAAGCTGAATTATTTTTTCCAGCCCGTGAAGAAAAATTGAATTCCAATCGATACCTTAGAAAAACTTCAAGACACTGCAGATTAAAAATAATCTTTTTTTTCTGTCTGAGAACACTTCATGTTTAGACTACAACATTTGTTCTTACGAATGTAACAAGCCTCAGATTTTTATGGTTCGGATAAAGATGCGGTTAAACTTTTCCAAAAATGACTACTTAATGTATTTGGTTCAAGCAACAGTTTTTCTAAGCAAATATGATATTGTTGCATGTATGCGGTTTCGTAATGGATTGAATTCACGAAGTCGGTAAAAGTTAATAAAATTTATTCTTTTCGCAAGAAATAAAACAAAATACTTAAATATTTCCTCACATATTCGTACAATATCACAATATCTCAAACGTTAAACAGAACTCAATTCAAAACAGATGAAGTTAATCCAATCTCACAGCGAATTCGCTACAATTAATAACAGCATTAAGTAAACAACAATTCGCTTAAAACAGCTAACTGAGCTGAGGTGTTTCAGTTCTGCTTTTGTAAGCTTTTTAATTATTCACCGGAACATTCTGGTAAAATCTATTTTCTCGATTTTTCTGGATGGCAACAGCAATTACGAGATATTTATTTATTAAATATTAAATGTACGCGCTCTTTTCTGACGTATCTTTCTCTTCAAATATCGTCTGCGTTGCGCGGGAAAATAACACAGTTTTAATTACAATTCTAAATAAATACGAAATCCGTAACAATATATAAATTCAATCACTATACAGACTTTCGTCATGATAATATCCATGACAGAACTTCCATTAAAGTGAATTCCTGACGTATTTTGATAGTATTTGTTTAGAATCGTTCGAACAAGCGACTAGTACGCTCTTGTCAAGTTCCTTTAATTTGAATAACCAGTTATTTTAGTTTTTGAATTTGTACTGTCACTTCTCTCTTTCCGTTTTCCCGCCAGAATACAAATGAGTTTCTCGTATATTTAAGTGAGGGTTTGATATTGTTAAGACCGAGTCTTTTCTGCTACTCGTGGCCGAGTTACTAGCTTTCCTATTCTAGATAAGAGTTCCTGTCTTCGGCTTGTACTCTAATTGCCGACAGTTGAAATCCACGCAGGTGAAGATCTGAGCCAACTTCGCGCTAAATTGCTCTGCGTAGCCTTTGGCTATTGATTTAATTTAATTTAGCTTTACTTTAAATTTCTATCCATAAATACTGGTGAAGTTGTAAGCACAAGAAGTGCCTTCTGTTTATCTTATTAATTTAAAAAAAGGGTCTTTTACACTCTTCTCAAGTTTCTGTTATACTTAGCTTTAACTCGATAACATAGAGTTTAACTTTGGTTGACTCTCAAGATGTAGGCCCACCAGCGACCGAGCGGTAAAGACGCTGAACACTGGTAGTTCGGTCCGAGGTTCGAATCCCGCGAACGGGCTGGCTGCATGGGCGTTTTCGTGGTTTTCCCCATGTGTAACGTGTATACGAGCCAGTTTCCTTTAGAAAGTCCTCCACGAAGGCATCCCTCCCCTTAGGCAGATAGCCCTCGTGTGCTTTACCATAATTGAATAACCTAACCTAACCTAACCAACCTAAAGATGTAGAGCCATTAGGTATTTCTTGAAAAGCAGGAGAGATGAAGAATGAGCAATGCCCTAGCCGGGACTCAAAGCACAGACCTCTCGAATACGCGCCGAGCGTGCTGACCACCACACTACGAACGCATGCTAAGAAGGCGGGAGAAATAGCTTATATACTCCCCCTTTTGAAGGGCAGCTGGGGATTAGGGGACCCAATCTCCAAACCCTAGTGATGGAGAATCATCCACCATTTTTTTGTTCGGGCGCCACTGTAGAGACATTAGATATTTTGAAGCACAGGAGTCTTGAAAAATGAGCAGTGCCCTCGCCGAGACTCGAACCTCGGACCTCTCGATTACGCGCCCAGTGTGCTGATCACTACACCAAAAAGGCATGCTAAGAAGGCGGGATACCTTAACCTTATAAAGACAGTTAAACTTTACATTGTTATTTAGCAGATATTCTCTGGGAACAGACCTTGGTACCATGAGTGTCCGCTAGAGTGCTGTTTAATAGCATTCTTGCTTTCATTTCAAGGTATACAATTGAAGTTTCAAGTCAAGTTAGATTAATTGATAGAGGGAAAAGCACATTCGGTCTACCTGCCTAAGAGAAGGATGCTTTCATGGAGGACTTTCTAAGGGAAATTAGCTCATGTTTTCGTCACGCAGTGAGGTAAACAACAAAAGCACGAATATGTACCCAGCCCGTTTGATGGGATTTAAATCCGAGTCTCACTACCAGGGCTGTCGTTCTTCACCATTCTGTCATTAATGGGTCCGAATAAAATTTTGGAAACTGTTAATGTAACTGTGAAAAAAATTTAAATATTTTATTCATTTTTTAACACTATTGCTAAAGATTAAATAGATAATAAGAAAAATAATTCTGTAAAACTTATAAGGTATTTTCGCCCTCTTTTTCCGCATGCCGTCGTAGTGTAACTGGAAGTAACTCCTCTCGTATTGGAGAGGGGCAGGTTTCGAATCCTCCCCCCTCAAGCATTGCATATTTTTCCCGTCTCTAGCATCTATAAGCCTAATAACTCTTCAAGGCAATAATTAATAACTTAAAATTTTTAATCAGTCCGCACTATTACACCAAACTTTGATATAAAATTAAACGTAAACACAATCGCAATTCCTTTAGCAGACACTACATTTTAACGAAAAGTTCCCAAATTTGCAGTAATACTTTTTCTTCGTAGCCGGTCTAGAAAAGCCATAAGGCGATCTTAGGGTTGCCAGGAGGGTGGACCACGCATTGCCTACCTACCAAATGGGAAGTTCTTGAATCACCATATCCTTAAAAGGGATACCAATGTACTCCCGTTTAACAGACACTCTCTTAAAAAGAACAAATTGCCTCGTCTCTTGAGCGTTAGCTAATGGGATATTCGTTTTCAATAACCTAATTTTTATTGGGCTATTAATTTCGTTTTGGCATTTTGCGTAGCTCCACTATAAAAGTCTGAATCACGTTTCAAATTGCGGCCACCAAATATGTACCACCAACCAATATAATACCACCAACCCCTGCACTGTATTTAAAGAAATTAAATAAATAAGAATCTGCATGAATGTATGAGTGTTTATCGCACTGTCAAAAAAATAACGGTACCTGGAGACATCAAATTTTGAATAACGTAGTCCTCCACTAGAATATAGGCACCTGGAAACCCAAAGTTGGAGTTTGTTTAACCGAAATTTGGTTTTGTTTGAATACGAAATAGATATACTTCGTATTTTGTAAGCCTTTAACGAATTTTGACTAGCAAACTCAACGATTTCAAAGCGTTCCATTAACATCACGTGC
Source organism: Stegodyphus mimosarum (assembly GCA_000611955.2). Classification (NCBI taxonomy): domain Eukaryota; kingdom Metazoa; phylum Arthropoda; class Arachnida; order Araneae; family Eresidae; genus Stegodyphus; species Stegodyphus mimosarum. The sequence continues at coordinate 35,865 of KK116608.1, forward strand.
GCCTTTAAGCACCGATATTTTATTCGCAGGATTTCTTTCATTTCTTCCTGGTATGATGTTGGTAGCATAGCAACGCAAAGATGTATGACTTCTCAAATCCCGTTTGGAATCCCCCGTGAGAAAAACGCCCCTTCGGACGTAATATAAAATCTGAAAGCTTTCATCAGACATTTTTATTTTTTTAGCCCAAACGGCGTTAGCCCAGAAGGGCTATTAATTTCGTTTTGGCATTTTGCCTTGAAAACTTTAAATGTCAGTTCACTTTTCAAATCGTTGCCACCAAATATTAGAGCCCTATATTATATTTAAAGAAATTAAATAATGAAGAATCTGCATATATGTATGTATGTTTCTCGCATTGTGATAGAACAACGGTACCTACAGCCATCCAATTTTGAATAACAGAGTCCTCCACTGGAATAGGGGTATCTGGAAACCCAAATTTGGAATTTGTTTTATTATCTATTTCATATTTTGTAAAACTTCAACGAATTTTTTTTATTCATTTGTTTATTTAATTTTTAAGTTGATAATTTTTGTTAGCCCAAAGGAGTAATTTTCCCAGAAGGAGTATTAATTTCAATTTCGCTTTTGCCCTTTGCGTTGGTTTACTATAAAATTCTGAATCATTCTCCAAATTATTATCACCAAATATTAGAGCCCTTCATTATCTTTAAAGAAATTAAATGATGAAGAATCTGCATGAATGTATGCGTGTATGTTTCTCGCATTGTGTAAAACCAACGTTACCTAGAGACATCAAATTTTGAATAACGTAGTCTTCTATCCGAATATGTGCACCTGGAAGCCCAAATTTGGAATTTAGACTTTGTTTTATTATCTATTTCACATTTTGTGAAACTTTAACGAATTTTTGATTAACAAACTCAACGATTTCAAAACATTCTATTAATATCCCGTACAACTCCAGATATTTTATGCGCGGGGTACCTTTACATTTGTTACTGGTTTTATGTTGGTAGCGTAGCAACGCAAATGCGTCGAATAAATCTGAAAGCTTTCATATTGTTTTTATTTGTTGTTTTATTTTCTTGCTATGATACTATGAATATTTATAACTGACATTAAAAGGCTTTGCAGCATTTCTGCAGGTTCACCAGATATTGATTAGAAATCTAAAAGTTTAATTTTTACGCTGCAGATAGTAGCGTAAAATTTGAACTCAAATGCCGCGCAAGTTGCACAGTTTTAATTTCTATTGATACCGTGAAAAATTAGTTTAATTTAAATCTTCTCGAACCACGATTTCTGAAACACATTCACAATGGTAGCTTCATATTTTGTTTTGGCTAGTCGAAACTTTGGTTTAAAGAGCTCCAAAATCAGTGAGTTGGCTTCAGGCTAAGACTGTGAATAACAGACTTAAATGCAAAAGTTTGCTTCTTTAGATGCTGTTCAGAATTTTTGTCACGGAAATCGGTATCTTTAAAGTATAATAATATTTTGAAGACGTTCTTGTCGCTGCCACCAGGCTTACTTAACGTTTCGCCCATTTCAAAAATATCTGGATGAAAAAATTAAAATGCAAACTTTCTTGTTTCGATTCATTTAAACCGAGATGAAATTTCGTCTTTGATAATATAAGTAAATTTTATTTAGTCTTTCTAAAGCACAAACATATAACTCCTTAATAAAAACTACTAGTAGAAATTTGTATATCAGATCTTTACAGTATCTTGTGATGTTGCCATTTCGGCAAAGCATAACTCTGTTTCCTTTATTACTTAGATGTACGAAGTAAAAAGGAAGTATTTTAATCGCGAAACATTTCGGGTATTATATTTCAACGAAAATATCTATTTTGACCGTTATCAAATGCAATTTAACGATGTTTTTGAGTAACATTCGTAAGTAAGAACAAAATAAAGGACTCTTTACCCCAAAAAATTATAAAACTCATTTAAAATGGATTCTAAAGAGATATTTTCATGGCGTCTGAGAATGCGTACGTACGTGCGTATGTGTGTATGAAAGTATTTGGCATAACTCAAAAACGAGTAGACTCAGAACGTTGAAATTTTGTATATAGGACTGCTATAACATGTAGATGTGCACCTCCTATTTTGGTTGCAAAAAGTATATAAATTTATTTATATATGCATATCCATTCTGCTACTCGGCTTAGTGAGCTCAGTTTTTTTATTCTTCTATGTTGGTAAATTGTGCATTTTTTGCTTTAGGAATGCTTGAATTATGTTGTTCTTATCTTCCGGTTAAGGTTTTTATGCCTTTAGTAAATCTGCATGCAAGATTTGTCGAATTATCAACAATTTAAAAGTTGTTTACGTGCGGCTAAGCCTAATCATTTCCCTAATGGCGGACATATTTATTTACATTTGAAACTTAGGAGAATATTGGATTTGTTGCCAATCTAGGGAAACTAAGCTTCACAAGAACAAAGATAATTCCTTCTTTTATTATTGCGAATTAAATCACACTTAACCCATTCTGGAATTTATTCGAGTAAATAAGTGTTTAAGATTTACTTCGTAATTTTTAATATAGATAATTTGAGTTTTTATGTATTTTTGCCTTGTCGCGAAGTGAGAACTGAATTAATTGAATGAAAAATACTTAATCGTCTGTGAAAAAAACTGCTTCTTTTTTTTTTGTTTGTTTGCTTAACTTCTTTTATACATAATTTTAGATTTGGTATAATATTTGAATAGAGTATGTGGCAACGATTCAGTAATTCTCCAAATGATATACATATTTTTTGTACATTCTGATGAGTTATCAAATGAATAAGATGTAACACTCTTAAGTGAAGCTAGCGCCAGAGTGTCGCTGTGGTAAGCAATCATAGCAAACTTTAAAAAGTGCATTTATTCTGTTGTAGTTTATGCACTATCGACGAAGTAGATTTAATTCAATCCAATAAGTTTAAATGAAATGCAAAATGCGTATAATTTAATATTCCGTACAAGGAAGTCATGTGGTTTACACATGAGAGTTTTTATAATTCACGATCTTTAGTCATTGCGTTACTTTAGTCAGACCTTGGAACATCTTTTTATTCTAATGTTGCGAATCCGGAAAAACATAACTCTGTTTCCTTTACTTACAATTCATGATCTTTACATAAAGTATCTGTTTTTTAGGCCACATATGATAATTTGGGGTAAAACATCTAGACAACATTAAAAATACTGATTTAGACAGTAAATATTTGGAGTGGCAGCAGTGAGTATAACAGACGAGATATTTTAATTACCAAATCGTGGTTTTTCAAATCTTCACTATTTTTATTTCTTGTATATTCGACATATTTTAATTACAGCAAAGCTCACTAAAATTAAAAATACACTACACTACACAATAGAACATTAAATGTGTTTAAAGAACAAATGCTTTCGCAGAGGACTTTCTAAAGAAAACTGATTCACATTTGCGCTATATGTGGGGAAACACGAAAATTATCTTGTAACTGGATCCGAACCCAGATCCAGTTACAAGGGACTGGATCCGTTCACTGAGATCCGAACCCGGGAAATACTAATGCTAAGCAGCTTTGCTCACTCGGCGACTGGTATGCTTCTGCTACAGATATGTTTTTGTTATGTTCATGAATTTCATGATTGTCAGAGCCTCGAGCTGGTTGGACTTCTATTTCCACCCCAACTTTGACGGAGAGCACCCCTTGGGGTGGTCCAAGTGTCTCCTACCCCTCTTCCCTACCACCAATTTATACGAGCGGACTTTCGGCTAGCCATATATTTAGACTGCCCTCCATGTCTGGAAGACACTGTACACTGGGAAAAAAAAAGGTCAGTTCTATATCTCCCGTTCTACTGGACGGATTGATGAAGTATATTAGAATTATACATAGTTTTGTTCTAATATAGGTATTTTGATACAAAATGGGACTTTTCTTAAATAACATACCAATTTTTTTCCCATATTTCGATTCTACGACTCAAATTATGCCTAAATATTAAACTTTGTAAAGTTACTTGCGAAATTTACGGAGAAGCACAAAAATTCAACTTGGCGCATTTTTTCCAGTTTAAGCCAAGAATAATTCACTTGGCGAATTTCTTAACATATAGCAACCTATTTTCCTTTCCCTTCCATTGTGTAGGAGTAGGAAAAAAAGTCATATCTTTCCTACTTTCAAATAATTTTAACAAAGTACGTAAACCCCCTTTTCGTTATGATCGCTTTCAACAAATATGCCAAATTTCAAAAAGCGCCAATATATAAAATCACGTATATCATGGGAAATTTTGAATAAAAAGCTCAGCTTTTTTGCAGGTACGCTTAGAAATACATCTACTTTAAGACGATTGTAAAAATTTTATAGGTTATAATTCAAAATTCTTTTTCAAAAATTTATAAAAATTATGATAAAAAATAGGTGAATTTTATTTGGCATGACCCCAAGTTTCGAACTGTGTAGGAAAGAATCAAATAAGTTTCATAAAAAAAGATATATTAATAAACACGTACTAGACTGAATTATCATTGAGAAGCTAAAATTTTGAGAGCTAATTGTTTAAAAATTACTCGCACGATTTTTACAACATTCGAGAGTTTGGAATAATTTGAATCGCAGAATCCAAATATGGAAAATAAAATGGCATGCCATTTCAAAAACAGTCCGATTTTCTGTCAAAATACCTATATTAGAACTATGCTATATATAAATCTAATATGTATCCTAAGTAGCGCTTTCGAGACATGAAAAACGCAAGTTTAATTTCGTCAATCAACCCAGTAGAACGGGAGACATTTTTTTTATTTTCCCTCGCAGTGTACATTTACAAACACCATACTTCTTCCGTGATTCGAAATGTGGCCGCCGCAGTAGGCTTCCTTAACCACTATACCGTCTGCGGCGAAGCTATAGGCATATAAGTTACTATTTCTATTAACTGACAAAAGAATAACCCCAAAGCGCGCCCCTAGTTTCTGAAATTTCTGATCGCAATAGAAACCTTTGAACTTCTACGCATCTCGTTTTCAGCTAGCTTCGACCTATGCGATTTCTTACCCATGCTTTTTGACTTGCCACATCTAATTCAGAAACCTAAATTTTCCTCTGCGGAAAAGTTAACAAGCTTAATGTAGGACCTGTAAATTATAACCTGCAGGACGTCAGGGCATTCAGTCTACCAAATACTTTTCCAAGTCAGATACAGAACTGAAACTATCCTGGAAAGTTTGGATGTGTTATGTACGCAAAACACAACCCATTTCAGTTAAGCTTGAAATTTTACAATGATGAATGGCTTGAAAGAGTTGCATAAATATCCGGCAGGTTTTTCAGAAATAAAGAAACTCAATTTAGAATAACAGTTTCATAACTGCTTTCAAAGTGGCTGACAAAATTTATCCTATGACCAAAAGTTAAATTATTAGAGATCGACTATTGAAAAAACTGCGCACAGAAATATGTAAGTAAGGAAAAATCACGATTACTGAGAACGTTACAGGTAGAATTTTATGAAATTTACCCATGATATACAACACATGGTAAGGTATCAAATAACATAAAAATAAATTACCAGGCAATTATGCTGGTATAGAAATTAGAACATATATAAAATGATAGTATATACAGCGATGTGTGATGCTTTCAATTATGCGGTCTATCAGTTCCATAGGAAGCGAGAACCATTGCTCTTGCAAAGCAGTAGCAAGCGCGGCAAAGGTCTGAGGGGGTGGACTGACAGCAGCTAGACGTCTCCCTAAAGTATACCAAACGTGCTCGATAGGATTCAAGTCCGAGGATCGAGCTGTCCACTCCACGTGCATAATTGTTTCCTGTTAAAGATAATCATCAACGATGCGAGCCCTGTGTGGTCTTGCGTTGTCGTCCTGTAACAGGAAAGCATCACCTATTGCCCCGGCATACGGGCGCATGTAAGCATCAAGGATGTCCTCTCTATAAAACTGAGCATTTGCGGTTTTCCTTGGAAAAACATGGAGGTCTGTGCGTCCACCCAAAGAGATGCCACCTCTTCCGTCTCCATCTCTTTCACGGATGTTTCACGAATGATAACGAGTTTCAGGTTCTCTCCATATCAAATAACGCCTGCTATCGCTTTCTAGATTAAACCTGGACTCATCCTTAAAAAGAACAGCCCTCCATTGATCAGGCGTCCAGTGGACATGTTGTCATGCCCTCCGGAAATGGTCTCTCCTATGGGGTGACGTGAGCGGCACGCAAATGGCTGGTCGCCTCGCATACACACCACCTTCGTGAAACTTTCTATGCGCGGTTGACGTTGACAGCAACCTTCGGATGGCTGCAGCAAGGGAGGATCTAAGAAGAGTCGAAGTAGCGGCTCTATTTCTGTGTGGACATAATGTCAAATATCGGTCACCGGCGCTCGTCATACCAGTTGGCTGAACCTCCTAGATGTCGAATCTGTGGTTTGAAATTGCCTCCAAAGTCTATGAACCACAGAAGGACTCACATTTAGCCATCTGGCCACTTCTGTTTGACTTTTTCCTGCCTCTTGTCTGCCAATGGCTCTTCATCGCAGTTCTGCAGATAAATGATGCCCGAAGGTCATTGTTACGAAATGGCTATCTCGGATTTCTGATGTCACTATCACAGTGAAATATGTGGGCTTCCTCTCAAACATGGACTTTTATGCTTCTCGCAGATGAGGTATTCCGAGTGCAGCGCCACTAATTTGCATATTGCAGGTTTAGTCAGCTACTCTTACTTGGCAACATATTCACATTTTACACAGTTTGGCTTATTTTTGAGGGAGTTATCGCCATTTTTGTGATTTTTCCTTAATTTATGATAACCAGTGTAGTTTTTTAGTTACTGTCGATGCGAAGTATTTAGTTCCGCGTGAACTGAGATATCTAAGTTGGCTTTCTCATTAGATACGCTGTGCACTGCATTGTACTTTAACGTTTTTAAGCAGTTTGAAATATAACTACTGACTACACTGCATGATATCGTGAACACTTGTACGAATATCTCTGAGGAGAATTCCATAGTTCGGATATATTTCTTTTGATAAGAATAAATTTCATAAACCTTTTATCTAAGTTGCGCATCCAATGTATTACGAACCCGTACGCACGTAACAGTGTATTGCTTTCCCAACGAAATGACAATATCAATTGGATTTCAAACCCTTTTATTGCACGTTTATTTTAAATAGTCGCAAAATCACCATTGTTTGGGAAAAGGAACAACTTTCTGATTATAGTGTTACGTGCGTACGGGTTCGTAATATATTGAATTCACGAGTCCGATAAAATGCTAATAAAATTTATTCTTATCAAAGGAAATATAACAGAATGCTGGAATTTTCCTCTGAGATATTCGTACAATATCACAATATCACGCAATATAATCAGTAGCTGTACAAACTAATAAAACATAAAATAGAACGCAATCCACAGCGCAGAGAAAGCTAATCCGATCAACAATAATAACAGCAGCTAACTAAACAACTGAGCTGAGATGTTCTCTCTCTGAATTTTTATAGCTTTCAATTGGCAGCGCGAGATATTTCTAGCATTTTCTGTTTCTCGAGATTTCAGAAAACCAATAGGAGGATGAAATTACGGTTACAGATAACATAATAGTTAATTACATGTATTCAATCTAAATATAGATTACGAGATGTCTATTTATTAAATGTTAAATGCACGTTCTTCCGCTTTTTTTTACTTATCCGGGGTAGCTTTCTCTTAAAATATGTCTGGAGCTGCATTGCAAGAGGAAATAAAACAATTTTAATTATAATTCCTCTAAAAATATCTTAATAAAACATTCTTAACAATATTTTCACTTTATTTATTGCAATTTGTTAAATTTATTCTATTAAAATAACACAGGGTGTTTATAAAGTCCCGGACCCATTTTGATGTTTAATAACTCATAAAATAATAGAGATAGATTAAAATTAATAACATAAATGATTAGATAGGCTCAAAATGTTTCATGATCCTTGTCAATGAACTTCCACGCGTGCCCCCTTCGTCGCACAGAGAATATCAAGTCGGTATTCAATTTCACGCCCGGTACCGGCAAGCGTGTCGGCATGCACAGAGGCCATTGCGGTTGTCATTCTGGCTTTTAGGACATCCATGTTCGACACTCTCCTCCTGTAAACATTGCCCTTTACAAATCCCCAAAGGAAAAAGTCCAGCGGCGTTATATCGGGTGAGCTGGGTGGCCAAGGAATTGGACCCCCTCGCCCAATCCATCTTCCTGTAAAATGGTCATTCAAAGAACTACGAACGATGGTACCCCAATGAGGTGGTACAGCATCTTGTTGCAAAAAGACATGTGGCTGAGGCTCTTCTAGTTGTGGAAATACCAAGTTTTCGAACATGTCTAAGTATACGACTCATGAGACCGTTTTTTCTGTAAAAAAGAAAGGCCCAATGACTCGGTCGTGCATTTGTCCACACCACACATTAACCTTTGGGGAATCCCTTTGTGTCTCACGGTATTCATGGGGGTTTTCAGATTCGCATGTGCGCACATCTTCATACGCCAAAAACAAAAGAGAGAAAAATGCATTTAATAAGCAGACGATATTTAGAAAAGTACAGATATTTAGACTGGAAAATGAAATTATCTGAAATGAACCACAGGCGCAGACGATATTTACAAAAGTAAAGGTATTCAAACCTGAAAAGGAAAATATATAAGTTATTCCATCAATAAATGACGTAAGTTTGTTTATATCTTCATTATTTTATGAGTTATTAAACATCAAAATGGGTCCGGGACTTTATAAACACCCTGTATAATAGTGAGATATATTGAGGGAGTGGGTTTGGTATGTTCTAACCGGAGAGGCATCCTGCAATATGTTATTATGAAATGCACGTAATAAAAATGGTTGATGGGAAAAGCTGATCTAAGTCACCTGAATTGATACTTCATGATCCGTACTCCAAACAGTATGCTTCCGGGTATGAATCCATAGCCAGTTATTTTTAGGCCCAGATAATTCATGATTGTAACATATTGAAGAATACAAAACTCCGTTCTGTTTGTACATAAAATATGCAATACTTTTTTATTTTTACCTCTGCTTTCATTTTATTTCACGTAATATTCATATGTTATGGAATATCTCATCTTTAATTCATATATGTTATGGCTTATCTGTTTACGAATAGACTCGCTGGGTACGAGATTTGATGCCACCGCCACAAATCTTCTAATCAGTATTGACGAACGTGTTTCGTATTTCCCTTAAGTCCTATTAATCCGTGGTAAGCCCTTAACGGTTGCATAGTTTATATGCACTTTATGATGAAATATTAAAGAGAGGCGCTTTTTTTTAGCCAAAAAAGGTCTGTTAAGACTCGAAATATGATTTTACGTCCGATCATTCTAAGCGACGAATCATTTTTGAAATTGTTGCCACCAAATAATTTTGTCCTCTATTATTTTAAAGAAATTAAATAGTAAAGAATCTACATATATGTACGTATGCTCCTCGCACTGGGAGGAAGCGACGGTACGTGGAGCCGTAAAATTTGAGTAACTTAGTTTTTCACACTAACATGTTCACCTGCAAATACAAAATTTTGAACTTTGAATTTTATAATACCTATTTTGTAAAACATTAATTAAAAAAATTGATTAACACGCTCTATGATTTGAAAGTGAGGGGTGTCAACACTGCACGGAATAAATCATTTCCATCTATAGCGCACGAGACTGTCTATCGAAAATTCTAAAGATGTGCCGTTTTTAATTATTATGTGATTTTGCTGCTGAATGGAATTTTATGTGGCGTAAGCGTAAGGATATGATATTTAATAAATTAACGTTACACATAAAATGTTATTACTAAAACGATGAAAACTTTGTAAGCCAACTCACTTGGAAAACTTAACAGTGACATGATGAATTGAGAATAGGCTGAGAAAATAGAAATAAAAAGTATGGCAACAGTTAAAACTGCATCGAAAGTACTAAACATATGCTACTATGCTGCTGTTAAAATGTTTGTTTTTTTTCCCCCGTTGAATTCTATTTGACACAAGAGATAAGAAAAGGATGTTTAGTAAAGCTGAAAAGACAAAAATATTTCAACGAAAATATCCATTTTTGGTCGCTATCAAATGCAATTTAACGATGTTTTTGATTGACATCTGAACGTAAGAACAGTATAAAGGACTCATTTTCACAAAACGAAGTTATAAAACTGATTTAAAATGGATTCTAAAGAGATTTTTTCGTGGTGTCTGTGCGTACACTGAGCAAAAAAAAATGGGACAGTTCTATTTCTCGCGTTCTACTGGGCCGACTGACGAAATTCCACTTGTAGCAAATAAAACTTGCGATTTTCTTAAAAAGCTTATAAAAGCCGGATTAAAACATCTCAGCTTAGTAGTTGTTGTTAAATGAACTGTAATTGTTTACTTAGTGCTGTTAATGATTGTAACGAATTCGCTGTGAGATCGAGTTAGTTTCCCTGTATTTTCAATTTGAGTTCTGTTTATATTCTAGCAGTTTAAAAACGTAACTGCTGTGAGATATTTTGATATTGTAGGAATATGTACCAGGAAATATTCCAGCATTTTGGTTTTATTTCTTGAGAAAAGAATAAATTTAGTAAAACTGCATATTACGGGCCAGTTTGGCGCATTTTCGAAAAGTCGCCAAATCGGTTATTTTCGCGCGTTTTAGAAAATCACTAATCGCCATATTAGATGGTTGCGAATTTGAATGAATCTTGTAAACATGAAGAAATATCTAAAACAGAAGTTCAAGAAAAACAAAGATAAAGTATTTGAAAGTTAATAACTGTGTATTTTATGGCATCAACAATATTAAAACTTTTCATAATATACGTATACCACCTTTAAGACAGTAGCAAAATGGAGTAAAACATTTTAGCACGAAATTTAAGAAATTGTAATAAACAGTAAATTAGCAATAAATGATCGGAAAGCATTGATTCATAGTTAATCTAAAACTTTAAAAAAAATGCAGAAGAAAAAAAAAGATAAAATTCAAAATTTCGATCTACTGAAACATGAGCAATACTATAGTAAAAAAAAAGTGGTTAAACAATTTTAACTACGTAATTTATATTTTTACAATTAATTTTTATTTATAGTAAATAGTAGAAACTCGCATTTCTTTATATCCACACTAAAATGTAAAAATACAATGGAGATGAAATTCAAAATGGTGAGCTCATTCAACACTGACTCTACGGCTGATTTCAACCATGTGCTTAACAACATGTAATGGACACACACCTCCATTCACACAAATCTGTCGCATCTTTCATTTCAAGTAATTTCATACTATTTTTACACTTAGGACATTCGTACATATTCGCAATCAAACCATAATTCATGCACCATTCTATCACACATCTTTCGCCCTTATCTCGCAACCGAATCAAATAAGTAAAATCCACACGTTAAACTCTTTCGACGTCAGCCATTTTGCTCACACAATTTACTAGAAGCGCAGTGAAATGACGAAAATTCAAAAAAGCCCGTTTAAATGCTGTAAATTGTAACCTTAAATCCTAACGATTTTCATGACCCCAAGAGGTTACCAGATTTGGAGCGATTTCGCTTCATTTGGCGACTGGCCCGTAATCTGCAGTCTAGCCGTAAATTTTATTAACTTTTTAACGACTTGTGCATTCAATCCATTACGAACCCGTACACACGTAACAATATGTTGTAGTGGTGCTACACGAGTTTTATTTGCTACCAGTTTTCCATTAATGTTAAAGCTGTTACAAGTCTCGATGTAAATAACTGTTTCAAAGCCCTTTTCAGACAACAAAATCCGTGAATTTCACATCAAAAATAATCATGTAACAGGACTTTTCCAGCTATATTAGTAGAATCTGAAAGTCCAGTTTTTCTATATAAATCGCTCCACCTTTCGTCTCTTCTGGTATAGGGCGATCCCATGACAACTGTAATTTCCAAAGTTGCTGAAATATCATTTTAGCGAGAATTACAACAGGAACTATCCCCCCCCCAATGGATCCAATAGCTTTGATACAAATGACGGGAAAATATTTTTTGTCAGAAAGTTTTGATACTATACTATATCGAAATTATATTTGAATTCATCACTGTCAGAATGCCACTCCAATCCCAGGATGCAACAACTGTCATATACGGATCGGGTTTGAAAAATATCGCTCGCCAAAGGTTTTCGTTAAAGACGTTTGACAACAAATTTGAACTAAAATAACAACAATAAATTCCAAACCATTTCAATACAAATAAATTCAAAAGTTAAATAAAATTCACAAAAAAACAATCTGAAAGATTTCAGATTTTAAATTACGTCCAAAGGGGCGTTTTATTTAACATTTTGTGTGTTACCTTTATTTATTAAATATCATGTTCTTTGCACTTAAACCACAAAATTCAATTCAAGCGCAATATCGGAAAATAATTTTAAGCTGAACATATCTTTAGAATTTCCGATACACAGTCTTGCGCGCTGGAGATAAAAAAAAGTTTTTTCTGTACAACGTTGCTATTGCTCGCTTTGAAATCCTTGAGTTTGTAAATAAAAAATTCGTTAAAGTTTTACAAAATATGAAATCGATAATAAAGCAAATTCCAAATTTCAAACTTGGGGTTCCAGATGCCTATATTCGCAGCAGGATTTTGTCATTCAAAATTGGATGGCTCTAGGTACCGTTGTTTTATCACAATGCGAGAAACATGCATGCATTTATGCAGATTCTTCACTATTTAATTTCTTCAAATATGATACATAATGATATTATTTGGTGGCAACAATTTGAAAAGTGGAACGGACATTCAGAGTGATTCGACGAAAAATCACAAAGCGAAAATAATAGACCTTCAGGGACAAAGCCCCTGTGGACTAAAAAAATAACGATAAAAGTTTAAAATTCGATGCCCCTAGTTTTTTGGCGATTTTTTTAACTCCAAAATCGAGACCGGGAGGGTACAATTTCAAAACGGTCGTTACACAAAACCAAAATAAGAAGTCAAAGTATTTCACAAACTCGGTATCCATGTAGACGTCGATCTATTTTTACTTAAAAAATTATCAGAGAATTGCATAAACTCGGCATTGTGCATTGCCTTGAATTTGTACACATCGATCTATTTTCACTTAAAAAATCAGGAGAATGATGATCTCATATAAGGTTGAAACAAAGTTACTCATCGCCAAAATTGAACGAAATTTGTCGCCAATCAAAGGGGTACCCAATTCTACACTAGCGCCAAAATAACAACACAAAATTAAAGCAATGCAACAATTAAAATAACTCTCTACAAAATTAAAACAATAAAAAAGTAAACTCACTTACCATTCAAAATAGTTCCCAAAAAAGCAAAATATTAATTCCAAACAGAAATTTATAAGGGCAGACATATCCCATATATAATCCAACATACTTTCGTTCATAAAACTACGCCAATAACCAAAATCATGTGAACCAAAAATGTCACGAATTAGCTACATCAGGCTTATCTTTCTACGATTCAAAATTTCAAACGTTACGGTAAAAATTTCCCCTAAAGTCAACTCACTGCAGGGAAATCAGAATCCAAACCTCAGACTTCTTTGAGAACCAAGTTCTTTGCCCTCAACAGTTTTTTCTGCAAATCCATACAAATTCATCAGAAACACAATTTCTCATCCGAAGCTTCGTATCAAAACCGCACTTCTCACAAGTCAAGTTCGTTTTCAAAAGTCCTGTATCCCATAAAAACTGCAAAAATACACTTCTGTCAGCATGAAGACAACAATAAACAAACGCTTCATTAATAACTCAAACAACCCATCTTCTCCAACTAAATCTAACTTAAATACACTTATACGCCATTATTCAAGACGCAACGAAACGACCACCGCGATGAAATGAACCGCATTCCTCACAAACGTTTCCACGTAAAAAGGATTGCCATACAAACAAGATCTCACCAAAATTTCAACTAAACCATCCAACAGTATACATCGCCCCATTTGGCGACCACGTGTATTCCCCGCCAGGACGTCTACTGCTTTAATTTGTTACAAGATGCATATTGCTACTATCTGTGTTCATTTTTTAACAATAATGGTTCACTTGTCAACAATTTAAGGAGCTCAAAGCCACACTTTCTTAACAGTTGCCTACCTTCCGGACTAATCCTAAACGCAGATTGGTACATCATTCAAGTAAAATTCTCAAAAAACCACATTCTTCGCTTTCGAAAAATTCAATTCTTCATCAGTCGCTGAAGAAGAGCTGAAGTTTCATATACGGAAACGAAAAAGGGCAAAATTTTTTTTGTTTACTTGGGTTGTCTTCCCATAATATTCGCTAAAAGTCTAGCTGTTTTTCATAAACTTTTATCTGTCTATTCAGAATTCATATATCAGCGGTTATTTGCAATGTTATGAAGTCTGAATTTTAGTCAAATACAAATTAAATCATCTTGTGTTTGGGGGACCTGTCATTCACGTGCCATTTATACAAACACTTGTATTTGCTTTAATGTTTGCTTAAAAAGCTATTCTTGTAACCTCAGGGCTTTCAAACGCGTAGTCTTGGCAAGACAGATTTTAAAATGGTAAATGGCAACAGAAAGAAAACGTTCTAAAAATACTTTCAGGAAAAACAATAAAAGCTAACAATGCTTAGATGTATGGGCCCTGGTTATAAACTAGCATCCTAACACAGGACCCGAATGATTTATCCGGTTAAAGAACAACCAGTGTTTAAGAATTCAAGATTTGCTTCGAACCAGAGGAAAATCCAACACCATATTAACGTTTTCAATAATCGCCTTGATTCTATGCAATTCAATCAGTTATCCTGAGTCAATGATGTTTGAAGAGAATTACCTGGATTCTATGCTGTTAGTTGGTTAAGGACTTTGGAACAAAACTCATGGGGGCTTATGTTGCGCCAAATAAAAGGTTATGTTTTTCAAAAACTTAAAAATCTGATGTGTACACCACATGACTTCCTTGTACGGAATATTAAATCATACACATTTTGCATTTCATATAAATTTATTGGATTGAATTAAATCTACCTCGTCGATAGCACATAAACCACAATAGAATAAATGCACTCTTTAAAATTCACTATATTTGTTTACCATAGGCGACACCCTGGCGCCAGGTTCACTTAACAGTGTTACATCTCATTCATTTCACAACTCAAAATTCACACAAATTCTATTCAAATACTATAATAAACCTAAAATGATGGCTAAAAATATTAAACAAACCAAAAAAAAGTTTTCCAAAGATGATTCAGTATTTAATTTCTCATTAAATTAATTCATTTCTCATTTCGCGACAAGGCAAAATTACTCAATTATAAAAACTCAGAATATCTATATTACAAATTACGAAGTAAATTCTTAAACACTTATTTCATAGAATAATTTCCAGAATGTATTAAGCATGATTTAATTGGCAATAATAAAAGAAAGCGTTATCTTTGTTGTTCCGAAGCTTAGTTTCTCAAGATTGGCAACAAATACATTCTTTTAAGTTTCAAATGTAAACAAAGATGACTGTTGTAGCAAAAAAAAATTAGGCTTAGCCGCACTTAAACAACTTTGAAATTGTTGATAATTCCAGAAATATTGCATGCAGATTTACTAAAGGCCTGAAAACCTTAACCGGAAGATAAGAACAACATAATTCAATCATTTTTAAAGCAAAAAATATGCAGTTTACAAACATATAAAGAATAAAGAAACTGAGCTCATTGAGCCGAGTAGCAGAGTGGATATTACGAGGTATATATATACATATATTTATATACTTTTGGTGCAGCCAATTGCAACCAAAATGCGAGGCGCACATCTGCATGGCATAGCAGCCTATGTACAAAATTTCAGCTTTCTGAGGCAACTCGTTTTTGAGTTATGCGAGATACATACATACATACCTACGTACGCACTGACGCCACGTAAAAGTCTGTTCACAATCCATTTTAAATCAGTTTTATAATGTTTTGGGGAGAAAAAAGTCTTTTATTCTGCTCTTACCTATGGATGACAGGCAAAAACCTCGTTCAATTGCATTCGATAGCGGTCAAAATGGATATTTTCTTTGAAATATGATACCCGAAATTTTTCTCGATTACAATGCTTCCTTTTTACTTCGTGGAAGGAAGTAAAAATAAAGATAAAAATAAATGCATCATTTAATACTCACAAATGGAAATTTAAGATCTTTAAAAAAATTTTATGAACAACAGGGATTTGAAAATCATGAAATACAGATAGAGAACGCTACAGTCAAAGGATAAGTTTTGATGATGTGAATATAACTAGATCCCGGTTAGATCTTTTGAAACCCAAACTGGATTCAGGGCATTCAAATAACGTGGTAAAACTTTGTAGTTTTCAAAAAGTTAAAAATGTTAGAATGTGGTTCTTCACCAACTAAATCTTTTGCTGAAATCTGACAAGTATTAAAATAAAAATTTCGAAAGGGATTAAAATTTGGACAATCAATTAAAATGTGTTTAATGGCTAAAATAGTACTGCATTCTAAAGCTGTTGGAAGAGTCATCATGATTCAATGACGTTTGAAGAGAATCATACTGATTCTATTATGTTTGAAGAATCATCCCGATTATATTGTTGCGTGGTACGGGTTCGTAATGGATTTAAATGCACAAGTCGATAAAAATTTCATAAAATTTATTCTTTTTACAAGAAATAAAACAAAATGCTGAAATATTTCCTCAGAGACATTCGTACAATATCACAATATCTCAAACGTTAAACAGAACTCAATTCAAAACAGAGAAAGTTAATCCAATCTCTTAGCGAATTTTCTACAATCAATAACAGCGCCAAGTAAACAATACAGTTCGCTTAAAACAACAGCAACTGAGCTGAGGTGTATTAATTCGGCTGTTATACGCTTTTTAATTATTCACGAGAACATTCTAGTAAAATCTATTTTCTCGATTTTTCTGGATGGCAACGGCAATTACGAGATATTTATTTATTAAATATTAAATGCACGCGCTCTTGTATTTTCATAATTCCGACGTAGCTTTCTCTTCAAATTCGTCTGCGTTGCACGGGAAAATAAAACAATTTTAATTGCAATTCTAAGTAAATAGCTAATTAAATATGAAATCCGTAACACTATGTAGCCTGAAGTGAATCATCCTCAGTCTGTGCCTCTTGAAGATGACTTGTAGATTTCTTTAGAACCGAAATCCTCATGGAGAGAACAATTAGAGACTGAAAAGTTTCACCATAAAGTTCTGTCTACAGAATAGTTCAACATATGGTTGATTGTATACGCGAAGTAAATACTGCGTTCTACACGTGTTCTTTTGAATAATTTCAAGTGTTCAAGCGGAACAAAGAGAAGTTGTATGAAAGATATTATGATGGTCATCAAGATACACTTTTTAATGAAGCCAACATAATTAATCCATACAAGAAAAGCGTCCAAACTCGTCTGCAAAAGATTGCCGGTTTGCTTCTCCTACAGATGAATGTGAAATATATTTCTGGCTCTTTGCCGAGACGTTGTGCGAGCCAGAAAGGGTCCAACCGTACGGCTTTCAAGAGTGTAACCACAGCAAGACAGATTTTTTTTTCAGAAGCTTTTAAAAATATTTTTAGGAAAAACAATAGCTGACATAAAGCAATAGAAGCTAACAACGCTTAGAAGTATGGCTCCCTCGTAAAACTGCATATTACGGGTCAGTTTGGCGCATTTTCGAAAAGTCGCCAAATCGGTTATTTTCGTGCGTATTAGAAAATCACTAATCATATCGCCATATTAGATGGTGGCGAATTTGAATGAATCCTGTAAACGGGCAAAAAATTGATCATGTAAACGTGCAAAAATATCTAAAACAGAAGTTCAGGAGAAACAACGATAAAGTATTTGAAAGTTAATAACTATGTATTTTATGGCATCAATAATATTAAAACTTTTCATAATGTATACCATTTTTAAAACAGTAGCAAAATGGAGTAAAACGTTTTAGCACGAAATTTAAGAAATTGTAATAAGCAATAAATGAGCAATAAATGACCGGAAAACATAGATTCATATTTAATCTAAAACTTTAAAAGAAAATGCAGAAGAAAAAAAAGATAAAATTCAAAATTTCGGAACATGAAATTCGAAACATGAGCAATAGTATAGTAAAAAAAAAAAAAACACGGTTAAACAATTTTAACTACGTAATTTATATTTTTACAATAAATTTTTATTTATAATAAATAGTAGAAACTCGCATTTGTTTATATTTGCACTAAAATGTAACAATACAATGGAGATGAAATTCAAAATGGTGCGCTTATTCAACACCGACTCTACGGCTGATTTCAACCATGTGCTTAACCACATGTAATGGACACACACCTCCATTCACACAAATCTGTTGCAAGTAATTTCATACTATTTTTACACTTAGGACATTCGTACATATTCGCAATCAAACCATAATTCATGCACCATTCTATCCCACATCTTTCGCCCTTATCTCACAACCGAATCAAATAAGCAAAATCCACACGTTCAACTCTTTCGACGTCAGCCATTTTGCTCACACAATTTACTAGAAGCGCAGTGAAATGACGAAAATTCAAAAAGCCGACTTAAATGCTATAAACTGTAACCTTAAATCCTAACAATTTTCATTACGCAAGAGGTTACCAGATTTGGCGCGATTTCGTTTCATTTGGCGACTGGCCCGTAATCTGTAGTCTAGCCTGGCTCCCTAGTTATACTCTCAATTTTGTTAAGCTAGATTTCTTCAGTATGAAGCGATGCATATAAGTGTTTATTCTCAACTTCACGATCTGTGTCTGACACTAGTTCTTACCTGTTTTTCTTTCATAAACTCAGTGTAGTGGTTGTAAATTTCTGGCATCAATAACAAGCTCTTATCTAAACACTGAAATTTTCT
The DNA here is from genome assembly GCA_000611955.2 of Stegodyphus mimosarum. Taxonomy (NCBI): domain Eukaryota; kingdom Metazoa; phylum Arthropoda; class Arachnida; order Araneae; family Eresidae; genus Stegodyphus; species Stegodyphus mimosarum. The sequence goes on from KK116608.1 coordinate 54,752, forward strand.
GTGCGCCATTTCGCGGGAATCGCCTAAAACTTCTCTATTATATTTGAATGGTAATGCAACTGAATAACGGCCTGTTCTATCTCTAAATGAGAATTTTAAAAACGTTTTTCACAAAGCTTCTTCATCTGCTAAAGGTTGTACGATTAAACATTTTTCAAACTTCCATAGAAAAGATCCTTGAAAGCTATTCATTCTGTAATATTACCTCCAAAAGCGGTAATCTTAAGTTTGGTAATGTAATACTGTCAAGAGCATGTTCTGAAATTACACTATTAATTTTTACTACTATGATTTTTTTAATGTTTTCTCACCTTTAAATTTCGTGAAATAAATTTTATCTGCGTGCTCGTGAATATTATCTATTTCGTTTTCTTTAGTATTGTTACGAATTTCAAATTTCTTTGGCTATTTATTTTGAATTGTAATTAGATTTGCTTCATGTTGCCTTAGCAACGCAGACGAT
>KK116609.1:9929-29215 GCA_000611955.2 Stegodyphus mimosarum
GACTCGTGTCAATGATAATGACCAGAAGGAGTAGTGAAACCACTTTTATAAATACCATCAGGGTGTATTTTCATTTGAAAGAAACCTGAAGTTAAATCTAATGTGGAAAAATAAGTAGCATTCCCCAAACCCTCAATCAATTCTATCATGTTAGGTAATGGAAAACTATCCTCAAATGTTTTCTCATTCGATTTCCTAAAATCTGTTACTAAACGATAACTACCATCTTGCTTTCTAACCAAAATCACAGGAGCAGCACTATCACTTTCTTCAATAATTTTTGCCTCTAACAGCTCAGCAATCTGCATACCTAATTCTTGCCTTAAATGATAAGGAACTCTGTAGGGTTTCTGTCGGACAGGAATATTGTCTTTTAAGTTAATAATATGTAAACTTGTATCACAACCAGTAAGTGCAGTTACTGAAGAAGCAAAAATGATATTGTACTTATCCAAAAGAATCATAAGCTCATGTTTCTGTTGTTCAGGTAAATTGCTTAAGTCAAACTGGCCTCCCCAGGGTTCAAACTACTCACCAGTCTCAAGACTCGTAGAAATTACTGGCTGAATATCAGGTGTTTTAACATTAACAAGTGCCAAGCTGGCTAATTTCATACCTTTGTTAATGTGTACAATATCAGGAGAGAAATTTACCACTTTAATAAAAAATTCATTAGTATGTTGTTTACTATTGACTGAACGTGCTACAATGAATTTAGTGTGCTGATGGTGAGAAAGAGGTTCAATAAGTACAGAAGGTTGAGAAAAAGGTAAAAGGGAAGTTGAAACTTTTAGAATATTTTCAGAGAAAGGAGGAAGTTTATGCTTTTTCACAGAATAGCAAAAGATATCATTAGTCGAGTTATTAGGTGACATGCCATTAATTGAAACATCAGCACTTGGCGCAGACAAGTGAAGGTGCAAAGGCACCAATATGTGTGGACCTATCAAATTAGATGAACTGAAATCCATACAAAGTTTGTTTAGACTTAAAGAGTGTGTTCCTAAAAGTGCACCATATTGATCAGATAAATTATCAATAATGAGAAATTCAGTATGAAAAATCTGATCCTGAAATTTTACAGGTAACAAAACTTTCTTCTTAACTAACACTTTGTTGCTTGAAATGCCTTTTAAATAAGTTTCACAACTTTCAACTTTCACTTTCTTGCCAAAATATTGAATATACCTAGCATTTAGTAAATTTACAGTAGCCCCTGAATCTAATAAAAATTTTAGTTTATTACCCAAAATTGAGCCATTTACTATAGGAAGAGGTGCTTCACCTAAGGAAACTGAATACACTGAAGGTACCTTCAAAAAGGCTTCATGGGATGAACTGAAGGTGTTGTTCTCACTACCCTTTACTAGTTTAAATTCTGGTTAAAAACAGGAGCCTGAGGATTTAACTGAGTAGTGGTCTTCGAATTAGCCTGCCCTGCAACCTGGTGTGCGTTAGGAGTTACTCTAGTATTTCCTAGCTGTTGAGCATTACTCTGTGTATACTGTCTTGTTCTAACATTGTTGTTTAGGGCCCTGAGAAATATTCGCCATATAATTCCTCGCTATGATGCCTAATCTATTACATCTATAACAACGAGGGCCAACGTGTCTACTCTTAGCTGTAGACCTAGACATCAATGATTGAACTAGAGTTTGCAAGTTTCCTAACATCTTAGTTAAAGTAACTATGCTTTCCTGTTGTGCTTTTATTGTTGCTGTGAGTTCATCTTTAGAACTATTAGCCTGTGCAGCCTTAACTGTAACAGCTGGAATGGAAACTGCATTTAATTCTACAGAGTGAACATTATTAAGATCATCTGCATGGGTTTTAAACCAAACCTCTTCCCCTGCTATAGCATGTTTTTTAGCTGCTACATATGTTTTGTGGTTTTGTGGTAAGAGCAGTCGCCTCAAATGTAAATGAAGGCCCTCAAGAAAAACAGACAAGAGCAAATTAAGTCTCTGACTCTCCACAGTGGGATCTTCCACATTATAGACAGGTACTGTTTTACAAGAGAGTGCCTCTATTCTAGCAGGAAACTGCTTAACGCTTTCTCTAGGCTCCTGAAAAGCTTGAATTAATGCCTTATGTTAGCATGTAAATTTTGGACAGTGGCAAATCTGTCCTTTAAAGCATCAACCACAATTTCCAAATTAGTCTCATTCTTGAGACGAGGGTTATTGCGAATAAATGCAGCAGCTTCCCCATCTAATTTCACACGAATAGCAGTCAACTTATCAGAGTCAGCCCAGCCTACATGTGCTGCAACTAAATTGACTCTGTCCATAAAATCATTAAGCTGTGTAGTACCTTCTGCCCCAGTAAAAGTGGAAATTGACACCAAGTGGTCAGCCCTAAAACTGAGATCCTACTTGCAGTAGGCTGAGGATTCCGACCCCCAGTTACACGGTTAATTACAGGTAATCTAGTTGCCGCTGGTGTTAAACTCTTCCTTTTCGTTGGCATATTAACCAATTTAACTGATAATAGTGTAACAAAATACAATATTATTAAATTAGTGTAAAAATCTAACACTAATATACAGTACAGCAAAAATATATAAGCAAAATAGTGTATCTTAATTAAACATTTAACAGTACTTTTAACAAGTTCTCATAAAAATATTATACCATGAAATATAACTCATTGCAATTATCAACATAAAGAAAATAATACCAGCAATTAATAATCACACTGCCACCGCTCTTAGCAAAAGCAATTTTTTAAAATACACTGGACCGGAAATAATTATTTAGAATACACGGCACCATTTTTCTTGTTGGAGTTTTTTCTCTAATTTAAAGTTTTTAATCTTCAATAACAAAGCAAATTCAGAATATGAATAAACAACTTCAAATCATATCACTATAATAAATACTGCATGGGTGTAAAATTGTGTGACAGACAAGATAAAACAACATTAAGACTGTAAAACCTGTGTGTTAAAAATAACAGTAAATAGTACCAGATAATACTCCAAAATAAAAGTATTAACAACGCGTTGTGTTTAAATTTGGGCAAAAATCCGTTCAAGTTTTAATTAAATTTATTGGGTCCAGTGTCCTAGTGAAAACGTACAAGATAAGTTAAATTAAATATTTCATTTATTAAAGGTAAACAGAACTAGTAACAACAACAGCAATATATGGTGATGGTGGCGGTGTTACAAGTGTAGGTAATGAGAAAACAATAACATACCCTCCGGGGTACCCCGTATGCAAATCACAATTACTCGTCCATTGTCTTGAAGTAGTGTATATAATGTAATACGTAGCTCCTCCCAAGGGCTGTTGATAACAATATGGTCAGCCATAATTAATGTAAAAGATAAAAAGAAAAAAAACAAGTTAGTAGTGGGAATTTTTCTTGAGCTCTCCGCCTCTTTTCTATCTGGACTCCCTCCTTCCTGCGTCGTCGACTATCGGTGGTTTTCTCTCCGGAAATTCTTCAGCCACTTTCCACTGTTTCGTAGAGAAGTACTCGGGACGGAGCAACTGCTTTCTGGTCTGACGACAACCTTTAGAAAAAATTTCGCTCCTCTCGTAGAACGCTGCACGCCCTTTTTCTTCTTCTTGCCAATCTCTCGTTTGGCGATCCGAGACGTTCCGCAACCAGCCAAGTTCATGGCAACCCTAGGAGCGGAATCAAAAATTGGAAGGTGAAGCAAGGGGGTTGGTTAAGACAGAAATTGGCGAATAATCGCCGACCCTCAACAACCTGAGAAGCAGGAGCTAGCTTCGTTCAGGGTCTCATTTTAGCACGGTGAACGCTTGTAAGAAGGCGAATCACCTCGACCCCTCAACCTTGGCGTGGCGTAGCTGCATACAAAACAAGCTGATTCAACAGGGTGCAGATTTCGCACTTGACGAAATATAATTCTCAGACCACTGTCTGGCAGAGCAAGCAAACGTCAAAACAAAGTCGTAAATCTTGATTCCCAAATGTAACGCAAAGTTTTTTTGTAAAGAATTAAGATAAATCATTACAATTAAGATATTTTAATTCAACAACTGAGGTATAACTAAGTATGTATTACATAACAGTACTAAGCCTCTGAGATTAGGACAGTGGGTGAAAGCATTCTTCTGCAGGTGACAGGCGATGGGAGAAAAATTGGACGAAACGTTTTTTAGAAGAATGGACTACATAACCAAATTTCTATCCATATTCTGGTAAACAGTACATTTTCTGCTCATCCAGGACCTAAATTTAGCTTGTGTTCGGCTTAGTTCTTAAGAAATTGCAATTTCAGCCACAGCCCTGAAACAAACATATTTTCACTTGTGTTTACATTTTTATTGAATTTTAATAATAATTATTTAATATTCTAGTTGCTAATTATCTTATTATTGTAACAGTTATTTTATTTATTTTTATTTATTTCTTTTCCATCTTTCAAGGAAGATGGATATATATATATGTGTGTGTGTACTTTATATTTAATTATAATTTATTTAATATATATATATATATTTATGTTTGGTAGTATTGCCGATTGCAATAAAAAAAGGGAGATGCACATCTGGATGTTATAGCGGTCGCATATACAAAATTTCAATGTTCTACAACTAATCATTTTTGTGTTATGCGAAATGCATACATACGTACGTACATGTCACAAAAAATCCCTTTTAAATATCAACTTATATCTCTTTAATCCCATTTAATAATCCACTTTTGGAAAAAGAAAGAGTTCTTCATTGTGCCAGTACGTACAGACGTCACCCAAAAATAATCCATATGAATTGGGTAATGGTCAAAAACGTATATTTCCGTTGAAATGCGATATCCAATATTTTTCACGATTACGATGCTTACTTCCTTTTTAAGGAAGTAAAGAAGCTATATTAACCTACATATTCTTATATAAACAACACCTAAGTGCAGTATATAAATACTTAAAATCAATAAAATCTCATTATCGCATGCTCAAAAAAAATCAATAATCATCTCAATTATCCAAATTTCCATATTACAAACATAATATGCACTATAAGTCTTAATGTAAACCAAAGCAAATACTAAATCGCTTTACGCTGTCAAAATTGCTCATCCTCTTAAATATCAAGAACTAAATAAAATTTCAACTAAAACACGTAATGTAAATTCGATGAATTTACCAAAAATATTCGAAATTATCAATAAAAAAATATGCTCGCATTGTGACGCACAGGTATTGTTAGCAACCGCATCATTCGCATTCGAATAGCAACCGCATCATTCGTATTCGAATAGCAAAACGCATTTTTCCTATTCGAGTAGCAACCGCATCATCCGTATTCGAATAAACCGTATTGTACTATAAATGCGAGTAACGAAATGAATTTGTGAGTACCGATTCGGTACTTGAGTCACCGATGTACCTGTTACTCGGTAACGAATACATGCGGTTTGCTCCAGCTGTAATGTCTAGTGAAGAGGAGTTGCTAGTTGTAGGTCATTGATTAAATCTTAACGCAATATTACTATTTTTTTTTTACCTTACAAATTGAGTTTGGTGTCAAGTTGACCTTAGATGAAAACTGATTGTATTAAATCCTTAATTGTTTTCTTGTTTACCGGTGGCTGATTTATCTCGCCGGCAACAATGATAATATATAAAGGTGAAATATTGGATATTCATCTGTGGAATAAATTTGTATTCAGTAAAATTTACAGTTGTAAATTCGAGATTTATTCATAGTAATTTCTTATGAAAATTGTTATTGCCCACTTAATGTTAAACTTGCGCGTTAAGGGAATTGCTTAACATTTATTTTCTCGCGAGGGATTTTAAATTTTAATAGTATTAATAGTATATTCTAATTGCTAACCTAATAGTTAAGGAAAATAAATTTAAAACTTTTTAATATTGGATAATTTTGTATGTTTTTATATTGCCTTGTCTGCTTTTTAGGTGATTTCCACCAGCTATCATTTGGGTTGTTCGGGTATTTCATTCTCGAGATAAAAATTACACAACGCAATATTGAGTAAGAGATTGATATTTTCAATTTAATTTATTTTAGTGTCTTCTCGAAAGGCACTAGTTAACATTGGTGCCGTGAGGCACGAATTAACAATATAAATAATGTATGGAATCCGAGAGTATTAATAAATAAACGTATAGAACATCACATCTCAAACCACCACCTCTGAAAGAGAACAACATTGCTTATAATATAAATGAATATTGATATTAAGCATTATTTCTCGAAGAAGGCCATCTCTGTATAGGGCCGACACTTCTGGAATCGTGGGTAGTCATCAAAGAGAATTCGTTTTACTGCGAAATAATCGCCCCACTGCAAATTTAATAGCATTAAGAGTTCATGCGATTGAAAAGCATTTAAAAAAATAAAATGAAAAAAATTTCATTGTCTCTAATTGTGCCTGTAGTAAAGTTTGTAAGCTGCAAGCAATTTTAAAAGCAATTTAAATAGTGTTTTATAAAAAATATGTTGTTTAGAATATAGTAAATATTCTAGAAACCGTTAATCCATTGAAAATATTTTCCCATGCCTAAATAAATTTTAAAAAATGCCAGTGAAAACAGCAGTTACAATTAATAGCGAAATAACGAAATAATAAGAATATCCTTGATAATCAGTATTTTTATTGAAGAATATTTAGAAACAACTCTTACCAAAATGTGCATGAAAACTAAATAATATGCATGATTTCAGCATTGGAAAAGTTTAAAAATGCAGGCAAGGTTTAAATATTTTCCTTCATAATGCAATTAAATTACTTAATTGAGAACAAACAGATTATAAAAAACTTACTCACAAAACAAAACACCAATTCGTAACTCTGAACCTGAATAGAGAATAGACATTATTTTCCCGGATGTAATTGATGTTTCTAATAAAGGAAAGCAAAATTCAGGAAACACAGAAGCTGCACCGAGCGGCAGAAAGCCTACTAATGATATTTTGGTTACTTTTAATTTTCTAGGACTATCTGTAAGCATAATTCTTCATTTTTATTTGAAATATGACCTTGTGTCTTATTCCACGTTTTATTCTACTAACATAATATGTTCTAAACTTTTTATGCCTTTTATGGTTATGAATCAGTAAATTATAATAGCATATATAATAGCATATATAATAGCATTTTTATAGATTTAAAAAAAATACAGTGACCGCCTTCGTTTCGAACATTTCTTAAGGAGATCGGTACTTCTGAGACCAAAATTAAACATATTACCTCTCTAAAATGACCACTTCCCCAGAAAATAAATGTCATATTGAATCCTAGGTAATAAATTGTGTTGTAGTGTGTTAATGTACTATGCTTACTCATGTAATAGTCGTACTTTTTTTCCTGACAATTGATTCTGCTACAAAACGTGAGTGCGACTACTAAGTGAGCAAATACGGTATATTTAAATCATTCTCAACAAAATAGAAATGTCCAAAGTTGCAAGAAAATGCACGTACGCAGGAAATAGCTAACGATACTGCACTGGGAGTCTAAAAATTGCATTGAAGCTCTATTAATAAGAGTGTAGATATATTAACAAAAATCATGCAGTTTTTCTCGAATTTGTAACTTGTTTTTCATTGAAAGACAAGTGCATTGGGCCGTCATAAAAAATTAACACTACCATTCAAATTTAGGATGCTGTTTTAGATTACAAACACACAGTTTTAAGTATAAATAGTTATGAACAACTATTATTACAATAAACGAGTAAAAATTTCAAACTTTTATTGCATTTTACTAGCTCTACAGAAATTTTGTATAAAATAACAAAAGCTGTTTACTACAATTTTCTAAAGCATTTAAATTTTCTAGAAATATGCATTTATGATTACAAATAAAATGCATAGGATACTTTCTGATGCATTTCAGGCATTTATTCCTGTGAGGCTAAACTGAAAAATTTAAACTACTTAAAATTATTTAAAAATAAGTCATTTCAAGAATGCAACAATAAAATTACACCTAAGTAGGGGTAAATTCATATTATATGAAATCATAATTTGACTGTGCTTCGAATAATTAATTAATTTTGCTATAATATGATAAGAATATGCTGATTTGAAGAAATGCTTTTCACAATTTGAAAATTATTAATCATTTAATATCGAATTTATTCAAATATTATGTAAATTTTCATAAGTATATTACGTTTGTTAAAATCATTTTCTAGGCAGAAGTAATTCTGTGTGTTGTAGATTGCGTGTACATCCCATAACTATATGACTGGATATTAATGTATTATAAATACTCAACATTTTATTTGTAGCATATTAACATGATAAGAAATTGCGTGAGAGCGAGAGGTGGAATACTACACTTTGCTAGCTTATATAACTGAGATATATAGTCACGTATTTACAAATAAAAAATAAAGTGTCCTTGTATCAAAACACACAACTGCACTACAGAATAACAAGATCAGCTTCAATCAGGACAAATAACTCAGTCTTCATATAAATAATTTATTTGAGCATGCAGCGATATAGCGAATTACGAAAATGCTTTTTTATACATAACAAAAGAATCTACATTGGAAATTAAGGCTCGTTAGTTACGTTTTACCATTCGCAATGCATTGATCAAAATCTTTCAACAAAATAAGACACGAATTTCAAACATTTAAAGATAACAAATAAGAATATATAAAACTGAATGAAACACATTAGGGGTTGCAAAAATTCATAACAAATAAAGTGTTTTTGTACAATAACGAAAAATTAAAAATTCACTTTTTTTAAAAACTTAGGAACACTAAACCACGTCTTCTTCCGAATTCTGAATACCCTCCGTCTCTCTTGATTGGCTATTGAAGCTTATGTTCATTGCACTCGTCCCACCCACATCGGCAGTTACTTCAAAATTTCCCGCTCTCTAATGTACACTCACTTCCAAAAGTTAAGCACGGAGGGGAAAATGCTAATTTCCGGAAACCAATCAGAATTGAAGACAATGCAATGCGCTGCAGAGGTAGATCGAAGTATGCAAATATGTTAGGTAACAGCCAATCGCGCTTTCATGTCAAAAAATATGCAAAAAAGGCAGTCTTATAAGAAGCCAGCTTTATGAAGGGCTACAGAAGTTGATTGTAAGTGCTGATAGAAGGTGTTTAAAATTTTCCTACAATTTGTTTTCAAGACATACGTGTTTCTAGGACTTCCAGAAGACAAATGGAAGATTGTGAGCGCTGGCGTGCTGTGGGGCACATTGAACCAGAACGGTAGATCACAGATGTTGCTTTTTTTTTTCGCTGTTCATCATTCCGTAATTTTACGTTTACGGAGACAATTCCAAACCGCACAGACAGTTGTCCGAAGGCCCATAGCCGGTCGTCCAAGGGTTACGAACCCAGAGGAAGATCGATATATTGATATTGTAGCCAAGCGGAATCGTAGAGCGACCTCCACACGTCTGACATCTATGGTTACAGCGTCCATTGGTAAGGCGATATCTGCAGTTTCTATACGCCGAAGATTACATATGAATGGACTGTACGCCCGAGAACCTCGAGTTTGTGTTCCTCTATCCGTCCAATCAAGAGGGGCACGATTACAGTGGTGCTGGGAACATGTCAATTGGAATGTGTCTGAGCGGGGCAATGTCATGTTTACTGATGAGTCAAGATTTACTCTGGAACCAGATGACAAGCGTATAAGGATATGGCGTGAACAACGAACACGCAATCAATCCCAAAACATCACCGAACATCACGCATTCCAAGGCGGAAACATTATGGTGCGGGCAGAGATTTCATAAGGATACCGCACCGACCTGCACGTCTTTAAACGGGGTTCTTGACGGCTGTTCGGTATCGAGATGAAGTCCTAGAACCCATTGTGAGATTGTACGCTGCAGCAGTTGGCCCTACTTTTGTTTTAATGGACGATAACGCACGTCCCCATAGAGCTGACATCGTCGATGACTACCTGTACAGTGAAGGGATTGCGCGTACCGCGTGGCCAGCATATTCACCCGACCTTAATCCCATTGAAAATCTTTGGGATGCTCTCGGCCGTGCTGTAGTTTCACGTTTCCCAACTCCAGCCACTCTTATTGAGCTGGAAACTGCTCTACAAGAAGAATGGCGATTGCTTAATTCTGCGGTGGTTGACCACCTAATTGAAAGCATGGTCACAAGGTGTAAACTTTGTATACAGATGTGGGGGGGATCACATACCCTATTAATGTCCTTTTTTTCATTTTATGCTGTTTTTTTCACTTTATGCATATTTCTGTTTAAGTCTCCAGTATGTCATTTCTGATAACTAACAAAAATTTAATATTGTTTTCATTTCTGTATATAATTATTGATTTTGTTTAATGCATAAATATATATGCTACTTCCTTGCCGAATTTTGTGTCAATCAAAACAGTATTTGTTGTTTTTTTTTGCATTTTATATCTTCGTGCTTAACTTTTGGAAGTGAGTGTATATGTAAATACTCGTATCATAATTTAAATGGCCAAAAATTAATACTGCTTTTGTCAGATGCATCTCTATCAGTATTTTTAAATGCTGCTTGTAAAAAGGATGATAATAATAAATTTAAAACTGAGGGCGAGTTGTTTTGCGAAATATACTCGTAATGGATTTGTTTAACAGTTGAAAAATAGTTTTAAAAAACGAAAAGAAAAAGTAATGTTTTTACACTAAAAAGATATTTGCGCACAGTAATGTCAGGTTACAATCACAACGGAAGTATACCTACGGATATTTTAAAGGTATTCATCCTGATAATGAAATAATTAGAGCTAAAATTTCACTCCTATGGATATTTTTCAAAAATGTTTAAATCTAAAATTTAGCTTTTCTTTAAAACGCATACATTTTAAGCATATTAAAGTATCTTCTAACTCTTGATTTTTTTAAGCTTAATTATTTTATGCGGGCTTTTCTTGCATTTGAAATATGAAGACGAAAGCGTTTTAAGTAAATTATACCCAGGAATTTCTCCAAAATATCATGCCCATTGCTCATAAACCTAAGTTTATCTAAATATATTTGGGCCATGGGATTTCTTTTCTTTTCATCGAACTTGTTCTTTGCAGATTTAATTTGAAATTAAATGTTTCTCTTTAAAAACGTTCACGAACATTCTAATAACGATTTATATGCATAATGACACGAAAGTAACATGTTGGTCTAAAAAATTTCTAAATTACGCGTTACAGCATTTTAAATACAGTAAGAGAAAAGATATATTGAACTGTCTATCGGAACAGGTATTTGAACTAAAACATTCAGTTCTTTAATATTCAAACTGCCCTGTGTAAAATGAGTGATTTTTTTTTTACTCTAAAATTTCTGGAAGACCCTTCTTATGTTAATCATATTACATGCTAATATGTCATTCTTATGAAGGAGATAATTTACTGTCTTCATACGCATAAGTTATAAATGATAAAAATGGAAAATATGAATACATTTATATCCAATACCTAATATGTCTAACAATAAAATTTCTTTTTGAAGACATCAATGTGAAAAAAACAAATGGCAAAAATAATTCCATTTTTTAAAAGCAGCACACTTTCAATCAATGTAATATCAATTTCACGACCAAAGCGCCCAAATCGGCCTATCATTTAAGCGACTAATAGCCGCCCGAACAGCCTACATCCAATGTTCTGTCGTCACCACCGAAATAACAAGGCTTTGTCACTGCGAAAGTTACGTTACTAGTAGTGGGTAAAGGGAAAAAACGCGCTCACGGCTAATTAAGCCAGAAATGTTACTGTTTCGCTGGTAAACAGAGCTGGATCCCTCCCCTTAATATCGATTTGAACCGTCTGTTAATTAAGCGTCTTTCCTTCAACATTACTGAATTTAAGATATTTGATGAAGTTTCGTCTAATGAATTACTATAAATTAACTTTTGAATTTTAGGTTGCTTTTAAATAATACACAGTATTTGATGTAATTTTATAAACAAATCTGTAGTATAGAAAATATTATATGATTCATAAAAAAGTTTATTTAAACAGCTTGATACTTTAGTATTTGTTTCTATTCAAGCACTATTTACCGAAAATTTTGCTGTTTCTTAGCATAATAAATAGTAACTAGACATAATATTTGTAATATAATAATGCCGATTTGAACTTTGAATATAAGACTCGAGATCGAATCAATTAGGTCAAACAAAGGCATAAAATAAAAAAAAAGGTTACTGCAAAATTATTTTCAAATTTTTTAAATATTTAAGACACATTTAAAAAGGTTTAATCTATAAAATTTATGATCCGCTCTTCTAACATATCTGTCCGCATCTTTCCTTTTAGGAAAAAGTTAAATTTTAACTCATGAAAACAGTACTTGGATAATTCTAATAACCAATGCATGAGAAACAGTTAAGCTCATTTCTTTAGTAAAGGTCCCTGTTGCAGAAGCTTTAGCTTTTGAAATATCTAACCATAACAGAAATCTTTCTGTATTAGGCAATATTAGCATTTGCAGTGGGTCATTTAATCTCTGACCTTTTAAAGGTATTTTAACATTGACAATATTCCACCAATTATGAATCACTGAAAACCGGCATTACTGGCATAATTTGAAACATGGCTCTGCTTACTAATAATAGATAGGGCAACAATAACATATTTGTTAAATTGCTTTCAACAAGCTTGACATTTTGACTCTTCAAGTTTGACAGTTTTGAGCGGTTTTAAGTACAATCCATAATCATAAGGCATTAAAGAATTTCAGTCAATTTCATAAAGCTCTTTCAATGATTAAACCTTTAGAAAACCGAAGCCTTCGCTATCTTGTATGATTAAAATACCGAAACGTCCGTTCTCGTCCATTACACATCTGGTCTGTTTCCTTCCCTCCCCGTCCATTAAAGCACAAAGAGGTGTGAAGATTTCAAATGACATTCTTTCTACTTCCTAACAAAGAAGCTTCCATTAGTCTTTTAGGACAAGCTGTCTGCAATAAACTGATACAGAGCATTTGGGGAAACTGCAGCTGCTACTTCATGCCTTAGAGGGAGGGAAGAAAACAACATTGCAATCTCGGCCACTTCGGACGGTTGTGCTAGATGAATGAAAGGCTGTATCGGTGTTTGGGGTTTCAAAGGGTTAAATGAGGCAGTGGATGATATCATCAAAATCAGAATAAGAAAATTATTGTTTAAGTTTCTTTTAACCAACCAGTACATCTCATTCTTTTAAATATATAAACGGAATCAATGATAAAAAAAACCCCTTTATTTCATGGTTATGGATAAACTGGATAAGGTTAGGTTAGGTTATTCAATTATGGCAAAGCACACAAGGGCTATCTGCCTAAAGGGAGGGATGCCTTCGTGGAGGACTTTCTAAGGGAAACTGGCTCGTATACACGTTACACATGGGGAAAACCACGAAAACGCCCATGCAGCCAGCCCGTTCGCGGGATTCGAACCTCGGACCGAACTACCAGTGTTCAGCGTCTTTACCACTCGGCCGCTGGTGGGCAAACTGGATAAACAATACCTGGCTGGTGCATCAATTCAAACCGTTCCTGGAGATCTTGAATGTATTCCTCAGTCGATGAAGGCGCATCCGGAGGGCGACCAAACAAAAGATCACATGGCAGACGAAGGTCACGACCGAAGAGCATCTGAGATGGGGAATAGCCGGTAGTCTCGTGGACAGCACTGCGGTAAACCAGTAAAAATAATGACAACTTCTTGTCCTAGTCCTGTTGGTTTCTGGAAACCACTAATGAGAGGTTATTGAGGATGGTTCGATTAAACCTCTGTACCATACCGTCCGACTGGGGATGTAAAGGCGTCGTTTAGGTTTTGTCAATGCCGAGTAGCTTGCAGAGTTCCTTGACTACATCCGAGGTAAAATTCCTTCCCTGATCGGAATGTAACTGAAGAGGCACTCCGAATCTGGAAATCCAGTGCTGTATCATCATCTCTGCTACTGTGACAGCCTCTTGATCAGGAATAGGATACGCTTCAGGCCACTTGGTGAAGTAATCAATGGCAACGAGGATGTATTTGTTGCCATCAGCAGTTCGTGGCAGAGGTCCTAAGATGTCAAAGGCGATACGTTCAAAAGGTGCTCCTACATTGTAACGTTGCAGCTTCCCCCGGCTGCGTTTCTTCGGTCCTTTCCGACTTGCACAGGCATCGCAAGTTCGGCACCACTTTTGCACGTCATCCTTTGCATTATTCCAGTAGAAACGCTCCCGAACTCTCTGCAAGGTCTTCATTATTCCGAAGTGACCTCCTGCAGGGCTGCTATGTAGTTCTTTAAGGACGTCCGGGATTCGGGATCTTGGGAGTACCAGCTGCCATCGGAATGTTTTTCCATCATCCGATTCGAATTTTCGGTACAAGACGCCGTTTCGAATATGGAGTGAGTCCCAGAGAGCCCAATATTGTTTTGTCGTGGGACTATAGCTCGAAATATCCTGCCAGGTAGGTTTTCTGTTTGAGGTCTCCATTAACTCAATTATGGGTTTAATATCACGGTCTTCCAGCTGGTCTTTCCTGATTTCCTTGTCACTCCATGGGTCTGGATCAGCCGATGTTGATGCTGTAATTTGCCGTGCGACTGGATTAACCAGTTGGTATTTAGCTTCGACCCTGGAACAATATCGGCAGTTTTCTGGGCAAGGTCTTCTAGACAAGGCGTCAGCGTTTCCGTGCGACTGTCCCTTGCGATGACGGATAGTGATGTCATATTCCTGGAGTCTCTGTATCCACCTGGCTATCTGACCCTCAGGATTCTTGAAATTTAAAAGCCAGGCCAATGATGCATGATCTGTGCGGAGCAGGAATTTTCTGCCGTATAGATAATGATGGAAATGTTCTACGGCTTTGACTATGGCGAGCAACTCTTTCCTGGTGACACAGTAATTCCTCTCCGGTTGAGATAGGCACTTGCTCCAGTAAGCCACTACACGTTCTTGGCCTCTATTTCTTGGGACAGAACAGCACCGACACTTTCATTACTCGCATCCGTGTCGAGAATAAATGGTCTGTCGAGCTGAGGATACGTCAGGATTGGAGCAGATGTTAAGGCTTTCTTCAGATTCTTAAATGCATCCTCACATTCTTTTGTCCAGACGAACTTTTGCTTGCTCTCTGTCAGCTTGTGAAGGGGTCTCGCAATGGATGAAAAATCCTTCACGAATCTCCTATAGTAGGTGGAAAGGCCTAGGAAGCTTCTCAGCTGTTGGACATTTTCGGGACGTCTCCAGTCTTTAACTGCTGACACTTTTTCATAATCCGTGCACACACCTTCAGTAGAGATGACATGTCCGAGGTAAGTCACTTCCTGTCTGAATAATTTGCATTTAGCGGGACTCAACTTCAGATTGGCTTCTTTCAGTTTCTGAAGCACTTTTCTAAGATTTTCCAACTGTTCTTCGAAACTCTTCCCGACGATGATGATGTCATCCAGGTATATCAGACAGGCTTCGTATGAAAGACCTTTTAAAACAGTCTCCATTAGACGTTCGAATGTAGCCGGCGCATTACATAGTCCAAACGGCATCACCTTGAACTGCCAAAGTCCTTGTCCTGTAGTAAATGCCGTCTTTTCTCGGTCATCAGGATGTATTTCTACCTGCCAATATCCACTCTTTAAATCAAGTGTCGAGAACCACTTGCTTCCAGAAAGAGTATCCAGAATATCGTCAATTCTAGGAAGAGGGTAACTGTCTTTCTTCGTAACCTCGTTCAACCGGCGATAATCAACGCAAAATCTAGTTGACCCGTCTTTCTTCTTCACCAGGACGATGGGAGATGCCCAGGGACTTGCTGAAGGCTCGATGACATTGCTTTCTTGCATCTCCTTTAAAAGTGTTCGTACCTCTTCCTGTTTCGCAATCGGCAGACGTCTTGGATGTTGCTTGATTGGTGGATGGTCACCAGTATCGATTCTATGCTGAGTTAAACTGGTTCGACCCACGTCAGAAGACGAGCGGGAGAAAACATCTTGAAGATCTTTAATGACACGCTCCGCAACATTCTTTTCCTCATCGTTTAATTGCGCATTCTTTAATAACTCCGATATAATTTTGTCTGAAGACACGGATTTGAGATGTTCCTTTTTCTTTCAACGCTGGTTACCTGAGCACATTCTGCAATCACTTCACCTTTCTTAATAACTCTCGCCTTATCAGTTACATTGGCAACTCTCACCGGGATAACGGTCCCCGATAGGTCGACGAGTGCTGAGGCTATTAATACTCCTTTAGGGCTATTACAATTCTTGATATATTCCATAACGCTGTAGCGGAAATTTCTGTTTTCGGCTATGGATCCAGGAAGTAAAATTTCTATTCTTGCCGGTTTTGTGATATCGGCTTGTGCTATGATTTTGTGGATAGATTTCACTCCTTCATCATTAATCCCGAGTAAAGTTATGTCCTCAGAGGCAGAATGCAGTTCGTTATTTTTAAAGTCCAACGAAAAATTGTATTTCCTTAAAACGTCCAGTCCGAGTATGCAAGGGTCTGTAATTTCTGCTACATATGCCGTATGATGGTAAGCGACACTTCCAAAGGTGATGTTAACGTATAATTTCCCTTCTATATTGATCTTCTCGCCGGACACAGTCTGGAGGGTAACGCAGGGCGGCGTCCAGATAAGTTTACTTTCGAGTTGTTGAGCCAAATCTGTTCGAATGATGGTAACATTGGCTCCAGTGTCGATCGTCATGTTACAAGGAATTCCACTGATTTCTCCCATGATGAAAATTCCGTTATTGCCGCCACTCACTGCAGAAATCTGAAGCGCTTTAAACTGGGGCTTTGCATTATCTGGCAACCTCCGCCCCGCGAGATGGCCACGAATTAGTTTCCCTCCTTCTTGAGAGGCGCGGTCTTAACATCCGTGCCCTGGGGTGTTCTGCAGTTTCTTCGAATGTGCCCTTCAGCTCCGCAGTTCCAGCACTTTACGAACGGTTTCTTGTCACCAGTATTCCGTGTCAAAGCATTCACCTTTCTGGTTAAATCGTCTAGGCGAGCAGTCATTGGATCCACTGGTTCTTGTATGTGAGCAGCTCTGATTGGGTGGCGGTCTCTACGAGTGGCTTGCTGTGCTGCCTCGAATTTCATGGCATACACCAGAGCACTTTTTAAGTCCTTTACATCAGCCATTCGCAGTGCTTTCTGTATTTCAGGATCCCGGATGCCGTCGATGAAGTATTGCAGGGACAGGATTTCTCTTGTTTCTGTCGGGCACTCCGAAAAGGCGAGGTGGGACAGCCTTTCAACATCCGTGGCGAGCTCCTGAAGTGTTTCCGTAGGCTTCTGTTGACGGGATTTTAACTGCAGCCTGCTGTAATCTTTTAAACACTTCTCTCCAAAACGCAGCTCTAAAGCACCGGACAGAGCTTCGAAATCTAGCCTTTTGTTTTCGGGAAGAGTTTGGAGGATGTCCGCTGCGTCTGCTCTCAGAGAAGCCGCAAGGTGACAGGCCTTAGCTTGGGAATCCCATCCATTTGCTTCCGCAACTATAGAAAATTGTGTCTTATACACTTGCCAGGAGGTCTTCCCATCATATGTCGATAGCTTCAGAGAAGGACGAGCACTCATGGGTAGAAATTTAAAACTATCCGAATTGCTTCCTGCCGTCGCTACGAATTTCTTTAAAGTATCAACTTCTTTCGCAACTGCAGAAACTTTGTCCTCAATTTGTTGTTCGATTTGGTGTTGAACGGCAGAAACTCTTTCTTCAATTTCTCCAACTCTGTTTTCAACCGTGTCAATTCTGTTTTCTATACCTTCAAATTTGTTTTCTATTATGCAGGTGATTTCCCTTTTTATTTCCTCTTGACCAACTTTCATTTCTGCCTTAACAGCCTTCATTTCATCTTTTACAGATTCTTGAACAGCCTTCATTTCGTCTTTAACAGATTCTTGACCAGCTTTCATCTCTTCTTGACAAGCTTCCATCTTTTCTTTAACGGATTTCATCTCTTCTTTAACAGAATCTTTCATCTCATCTTTAAATGCAGCAAAGGCTGCCATAAATTGCCTTAATTGTTCTTCCATTGCTCTAGTTAATGGCATTCAAAATATCCCACTTCTGACACCAAATATTGTTACGTGCGTACGGGTTCGTTATATATTGAATGCACAAGTCGTTAAAAAGTTAACAAAAATTTATTCTTTCCACAAGAAATAAATTAAAATGCTGAAATATTTCTTCACAGATCTTCGCACAATATCACAATATCTCAAACGTTTAGCAAAAACTCAGTTCAAAACAGATAAAATAATTCTATCTCACAGCGAAATCGCTACAATCAATACAGCATTAAGTAAACAAACAGCAGTTCGCTTTTTACAGCTACAAGTATAACAGCAACAACAACAACTAACTGAGATGAGCTGTTTCACCTCGGCTTTTATAAGCTTTTTAATTATCAGTAGAACAAACACGATTTTTCTAGATTTTTCTGGATGGCAACAGTAATTACGAGATATTTATTTATTAAGCATTAAATGCGCGCGTTCTTTTATTTTTATTGCTATTTTTTTTGACGTAATTTTTTTTTATTTTTTTCTCTTCAAAAATCGTCTGCGTTGCTAAGGCAACATGAAGCAAATCTAATTACAATTCTAAAAAAATAGCCAAATAAATGTGAAATTCGTAACAATATAATAAAACAAAGAAACTGTGTGTGTGTGTGTGTGTCTTTTGTTCGTGTTGCGAGTAAGCTAATAGACCCAGGGCCACGAAATTTGGTACATAAGTGTATCTACACAAGAGCCAGTGCACCTCGAAGCGATTTTTTTGAAATTCGAATTCGAATTTTTTTTATTTTATGCTTTGTGACAAAATCGCGTCATTTGGAGATATAATGGGCTACAGGAAAGCGAGATTTCACTCTATACATTTCATTTTTACATCGTCGTGAAGCGTAGACACTTAGCTATTTTAGGAACTTAAAATAAATTTCATATTTCAATAAATCGATTAAATACGTATTTATTTAGGAATGTGAAAGGTGTTAAACCTTTCAGCGGAATTTTTTTAAAAAAACTTATTTTAAAAAATGTGCTGTTTATTTTCCTCTGATTTTTGGACACGTTGAACTTTAATCCTTTCGACTCCTTTTAAAAAAAGAATTTTGGAAAAATAATAATATTTTGAATTCTTTTTTTAATTTTTTAAATGAAGCTTCCGAATACACTTCTCACATCTCAGATATTTTAAAATGTAGTTTTGGCAACAGTTTTCCTTTCTTATTGTTGTTGACAGATTTTTGATGAAATTGAATCATTTTGAATAGTTTCATTCTTTTAAAAAAATAAAAAAATCTGAAATGTTTCAGATTTTAAATTACGTCCAAAGGGACGTTTA
>KK116610.1:0-17601 GCA_000611955.2 Stegodyphus mimosarum
CTTATTGTGATCGTCCATCCTTTTCTTGGCCCAATCTTTGAAAGTTGAGTAAGTTGTAGCTTGCTTCAGTCTCCTGGACTTTTGTTTTTGGTCCTTGGGTGGTTGCTCATCTCTTTTCTTTTTGAAATTCCGTCGTTGTATCCTCGGAAATTTCCTTTGTAGAGGAGGTTCCTCCGCTGGACGTTTGGTGGACTGGGCCCTTCTCTCCTGGGCCCTTGTT
This sequence comes from Stegodyphus mimosarum, assembly GCA_000611955.2. Taxonomy (NCBI): domain Eukaryota; kingdom Metazoa; phylum Arthropoda; class Arachnida; order Araneae; family Eresidae; genus Stegodyphus; species Stegodyphus mimosarum. Next base: position 221 of record KK116610.1, read on the forward strand.
CGTTGCTTGTCCTGGTTCCTGCTGTATTCGGGACGTTGATTCTCAGGCTGCACTCGACGTTTCTTGCTTCTCAGGCACCTGTCCGATGATTCCACAGTTCTTTTGGATACATTGGGCTTTCCTTGCCCATTCTGCTTTCTTCTCTTGGTATGCTCATAGGATCGTTCGTAGATCTGGTCACCTGCATCGTGAGACTTTCTTTTGAAACCACATTTTTGGTTCTTATTTCAACTTTGTTGATAGGGAGCTTTCTTTTTCTGACTTTTCGATGCCGTTGTAGCTGGTTCCTGCTGTTTTTGCTGAAGTATATCTTCCTGGCTAGTCGATTGCCTCGGATCCTGAAACAAATCTTTAAATATTGGCATTTTATTTCTATTATAGTATGGCTAGATTTGGTCCACATTCGCTGTCACTGTGTTACCCTCATTTCTTTTTAATATAACCAATGCCCCTGTCATTTTTTCTATTATAAACAGGCCTTCAAAACGCGGAAAGAATTTCCCTACCTTTTCTTCTGGGGCATTTGACAAGTTATGCTTAATTTTAAGCACTTCATCTCCCACATTGTACTTGACCTCTCTTCTTTTTAGGTCATAATATAATTTTTGTTTTCTCTGGGCCGTTTCTATATTTTCCGTCGCTTCCCGTATCAACTTTTGTATATCACTCATTTTAAATTCTTCTGCCCTTTCCTGGACAAAGAACAGCTTGTCCAAGGGGGTCAAAATTTTTCTACCTAGAAACAGTTCAGCGGGTGTTTTTTGTGTAGTATCGTGTTTGGCGGTCCTAAGGGCAAATGCAAATTCATTTATATGGCTATCCCAGGTAGAGTGATAGTTTTTCACATAACTTCGAATTATTTTCACTACATTTCTATTCACCCGTTCCGCTATGTTTGACTGCGGACGATACGGGACCATCTTTAGATGACGTATGCCCAGTTTTGCACACATTTCCTCAAACATTTTACTAACAAACTGAGGACCATTATCGGAAATAACTTTTAGGGGCGCCCCGTATTTTAAAATATACTTATTTAGAATTGAATCTACTACAATTTTTGCAGACGCGCGTTTTAACGGAATTAACTCTAACCATTTGCTAAAATGATCCACTATAACTAAAAGATATCGGCTTTTGTTAACTTTACTTCGAGGGTAAGGTCCAAGTAAATCGATGCCTATTATTTGATTTGGGAATTCTGATTTAATACTATTTAGGAACCCGGCCGGGCGGAAATTAACATAATTATTTAATTGACATGTTGGGCACGACTGGACATACGCCCTAGTAAACTTTTGCAGTTCTGGAAAGAAAACTGCCTCGCGAACTCTCTGAACAGTTTTTCTTATACCTAAATGAGCCGAAATGGCACAATCATGCAACTCTTCTAATACATTCAACCTCATGCTAGCTGGGATAACCGGTCTATATTCATGATTCTCATTAGTAGCTTTCGTATAGAATAACAGTCCGTCAATTAATTCGTAATTTTCGGCCCTATTTCTTATCGGCACAATATCCGGATGATTGAAATTCTCAGGGTCGGCCAAATAATTGTATATATTTTTGAACTCCGGATCTTTTTTGAGTTCGGCTATTACTGTTTCACGAGAATCTAATACTTTGGATGTTAACATGGCTATCTTAATTACACTTCCATTTTCATCTAAGTTAATTCTGCTTAAAGCATCTGCCACAACATTTTCCTTTCCCGGCGTATGTTTAATTATTAGGTTATATTCCTGTAATTTGAGAGCCCACCTTATTAATCTGGGTGATAAATTTTTTCCAGAATAGAGTCTAGTGACCGCCGCGTGGTCGGTATATACAGTTACTGGAGAACTTCCAAAGAACACACGAAATTTCTGTACTGATGCTAACACTGCGAGAGTTTCTCTCTCTGTTGCGGAATAGTTTCTTTGGGTTTCATTTAATGTTCGGCTGAAAAAAGCCACGGGCTGACCATTTTGGGAAAGCACTGCACCAATCGCGAAATCTGAAGCGTCCGCTGAAATCTCTAATCCTTTATCCCCTTCTGGAAATTTTAAGACGGGAGCTTGAGTCAATGCGTCTTTCAATTTTTGAAACGCCAAGTTGGCTTCTGCTGACCACGAAAACCTAGCTTTTTTTCTTTTCAACTTTAGCAGTGGCTCAGCTATTTTTGCAAAGTCTTTAATGAAAGCCCGGTAATATGAACACATCCCGAGAAACGACGATAATTTCTTCGCTGTTTTAGGAACAGGATAATTTCTAATGGCTACTATTTTTGACTGATCCGTTTCGATTCCCTTTTGGGAAATTTTAAATCCTAAATAACGTAACTCTTTTGCGGCAAATTTACATTTAGACGCATTTATCTTTAAACCAGCTTCGTTTAACAATGAAAATACTTTTCTTAAATCTTGTAAGTGTTGTTCTAGAGTACTACTCGTAATTATAATATCGTCTAAATATATGAAAGTGCTTTTACCAAGGACTGGTCTTAAGACGATGTCCATACATCTTTGGAACGTTGCCGGCGCGCCGGATAATCCGAACGGCATTCTAAGAAATGCGTACGTACCAGATTTCGTTATGAACGCGGTTTTGTGTACGTCCTCGGGTTTTACCCCAATCTGAAAATAGCCACTCGTGAGATCTAATGTAGTCATGTATTTTGTAGACGAAATATTTCGAATAATTTCTTCAATTATCGGCAACGGATATACAGGATATTTTGTAACTGAATTTAACTTGCGATAATCTATAGCAAAACGCCACCGCTTCGGGTGCGTAATCGGGTAATCATTATTCTTTTTACATAAAACCACCGGACTCGCATATGCACTCGAAATAGGAGTTATTATTTTATTTTTTAACATTTCATCAATATGGTATTCAATTATTTCTTCTTTTACTTTATCATATCTATATGGCTTTCGCCTAACTGGCTGAGCGTCCCCCGTGTCAATGTCGTGGTTCACCACCTGTGTAAAACCCGGTACATCACTAAATACATTCGAGAAATGACTTTCCAGTCCTTGGATTTTTTCCTTTTCTACTGCTGGTAAATGTTGCAAGTCCAACTTCGGGGGCGTATCATTCTTGGCTTCAATTGGCTTCATATTTAACGTCAACTCTCCCCCTTTGAAATCAGTTTTTGCTTTTGCCAACCTAAAAATATCCACACCTAGAATAATACGTGTTTGCAGGTTTCGCACAATATAAAACAGAAGCTTTACCTGCTCGTCGTTGATACGCACGAACAGCGGTACTTTTCCTAAACAGCTACACTTTTCTCCTTGGGCTGCTATGACATCCGTGTCTCTTGCACTAAAAATTTTGTAACGGCAAAAGGGCTTTTTGAAGAATATTTCCGATACGAAGCTGCTTTGAGCTCCTGTATCCAAGAGGGCTGTCGCCGGTATGTTGTTAATTAGAACCTCAATCTTCGGCAAATTCAAATTCTTCACGACCACGGTGTTTAAATTGATTTTGGAAGGGTTTTTCTCTGCTTCGGAATTCTTCACCTTCCTTGAAGGAATCCATCTTAGTTTAAATTCTTTTTCTTCTGGTTGCCCTCGGAATCTTTGCTTGTTCTTCTATTAAATTCCCTTTGTTCGCCGCTCGCTTTAGGAGACACATCTTTCTTCGGCCATTGCTTCGCCTTATTCCCGTAACTTTGATTTTGCTTTTGCTGGGGTCTTGGCGAACTCCACTGACTTCTTCGCTCAAATTGGCGTCGTCGCTCGTTGTTGGCTGTTCTTCGGCTTTCAAATTGTACTGCGAGCTCAAATAATCTGTCTAGCGTCGTTGGGTTTCTGAGTTTGATGAAATCTTGAACTTGGGGCAGTAGCCTAGGAAGTATAATTTGAATAACTTCAGGATCCGGGCGACTTCCATACAACAGCTTGAAAACTTGAATTTTTCTCAAAATAAAATTAGACAAATCTTCTATTTTTCTTGATGTCGACTAAACAGTTCAGCTTCCAGTCTGGCTTGGTCTCGTAGTACAGGAAATGTTTCATCAAGGAATTCTTGAAATTTTCATACGTATATGTGGGGCTTCCTGGTTCCCCCAAGAGATTCTTTCCAATGCACTTGAACCAACTTAGCTGTTGGCCCTTCAAAGCGCTGGTAGCAAGAGCGACTTTCTGAAATTTGGGGACTGGATATAGCATGAAGTGGGAGTCTAGCTTTTCCAGGAAATTAATTACGGCTGTCTTGCCGTCAAAACTTGCCGCTGGCTTCATGGCTGCTCGCATGGTTTGTACGATGTAGCCGAATCCTTCTATGCCAGGAGGTGCTATCTCAGGATTCTGGACAGGTACAGCAGGTGTCTCAGGTTCGTATTCTTGTTGTTGAGGCCCTCCTCTTCTTTTGGTTCGGGCGCCACTGTCAGGACTGAGTGTTCTGTGCGTGTTCTTAGCAGACATTGTGAAATATTTACCAGGGTGTTTCTTCTCAGGTCCTGAACTGGAACAGTGAGCTTAAGGAATGTAAGCTTTGTTCTGATGTAACTGCTGTGCTGGATAATAACTGCACGTGAAGGGATTTAAAATCCTCGTTTATTAAATCACTATTATTTACAAACTTCCCAACTCGGGAGGGATACAGAAAGTAAAAGACCGCACTTGGGTCGAACTTAACAATCAAATAAATTTAAAACTAAACCTAAAATAGAACTTGAATCAAAGTTTGCTTCGCAGAGCAATTCGCGGAAGTTGGCCTCTACCTAAAAGGGTGCGTAGCAAGATATACTAATACTAGCGCACTTCAAATTGTTTTACAATGCAATCACGTAGTAAGCACTATGGCTTATAAATTTAAACTGCTAGGTGGTCAGGCGAACGTTGAGCAGAGTGACCGTGGTCTGAGACTAAGCTCTCTCACCCTGAGAGGTTTCTACCTCTGGCTTAAATAGTACTTGGCCGTACTTCGAAATTAGCATAAGCTGAAAACGCGCGCTTTTTCTGACGGGAAGTTGAAACAGAGAGGAGATAGACAGATTTAAATTAAAATAAAACTTGGTTAGTTTAACTAAAACCTTACAAGTATATATATGATTTTTAGGGGTGATTTTTTATACAATGTTTAGAACTTCTTCTTATCAGGCATATGTACGCATACAATAAGCATATGCAAAAGATGTTTTGTGTTTTAGAGCAGAAAATTCTCTTATGGCAGCATAGGTTGCAACTGGAAATGTTATTAAAATTTTTCAAAGCTTTATAAATATTGGTAAAAATAACTAGTTCCAGAAAATGTATAATTAAATATCTAGAATTTTTCTTAAAATTCAGATAGGAAAATGAAATTTATTGGTTTGGAGCGTTAAAATATTAAAAAATTCAATACTTCATTATGCTTAACATCTTTTTAATCAGGTTTATCAGAAAGTGATTAAATTTTCGCATTCTAAAATTCTTTTTGGTGGAATTAGTTATTATATTTTAAAGAAATGTTTGCCACCTATGGAAGAGAAATTTAAAATTTTTCATTTATGTAATTCAGAACTGTGGCTAATACTTTTTCTCTGATATGGCTAGTATTTCTTATCCTTCTCCTAAGACATCATCACATATTAGAATAGAATTGGACTGCAAACACTTATTTCAATGTAACATACGTATATCAACATACTTTTGAAAATTGAAAACAGTGCTACGGCCAAAGTTGACCATTACAATGAACCCAAATATATAAGCTCCAGAAGATGTTTTATTATCTTGTCAGTTTTCTTTTATCTCACATGCATGAATTAATGCCATTTAATTACTTTCTGATAGTTGTAATAATTTCACGTCTTGCTTAGGTCGGTATTCAGAGATTTTCTTCTTGATGTTGCGCACAAAATCAATAATAGCAAAATAGTTTTGGAATGTTCACCAACGATGAACACGTTTTTATTGCTCCTTTGTAATTAAGAACATATTTCTTATATTTTTAGTATCATTCCTCTATATGCTATAAAACCTCTAATGGAAGGGCTTGACTGTAATTCTTTTTAATTTAAACGGAGTTCTCTGTAGCCAATATAAAGTAAATATTATCAGTTAATTAGTAATAACAACTTTGTTTCTCATTGAATAGACCAGCTGTCATGTTCAACATCAGAAATCGTTTTCTAGCGTAGTTTATTTTTAGGATTGAAGATAATTCTTAAATATGTTTCTCTCCACGCAGGTACGACTCCTGAATCCTCAGAAGAGACTTCAGAATGTGACGAAAGTACAGAAGGTAAATTTTTATTTCATACTTATTTCATGCAATCCTCTAGGTTCAAGCGCACGGCTGTAACAAAACGTTTAGTGTTATCCGAAATACTTCTCCTAGTAGACGCTAGTATTGAACTTCCTCACCGTGTGTCATTATATATATGAATAGATGTATATACAAATAACTTAAATATTTTAAATGTATTCGAAATGTGTTCGATTGTCTGAATAAAAGAATAAACTTCTGTTATATTTCAAAAGAAGCAGCTCTTAAATCTAAAGTCTTTTCTTTCATAAACGAAGTGCTCCCTAAAGAAAATATCGCGAATTGAGGTATACCTTCGAAGCAAGTCCTGCGGAGGTGAAAGTTTACTCTGATTCCTTCAGTATTCATTATTCCTCTTATTATTTCAACTGTAACCACATAGATAGAGATTATTGCACCCAGACATAAAGGATAATAAGGATTTATAATATTAAAAGTAATAACACTGTGATTGATAGTGAGAATAGTGATGTATTGAGACTGTTATCAAGTGAGATACATATTTTTATTTCAAATAGTTCGAGTACAAGTTAGAGCTAAGATATGTCAATTCTTATTAAATCAATAGGAAAAGTAGCTTTTACGGTGTTTAGATATCCGGCCGGACTATAACTAATATCTATAATTAACCGCTAAATGTTACAGGACTTGGCATATTCTGTTACAAATATTTACAGCTGTGGAAAATAGATAGATCTCTCTTTTTCTGGACTATACTTCTTATTCTGAGATAGTCTGAAGTTGTAGTATTATCATATTTCTTCGTATTACTTCAACTCTCTGTGAGAAGTGTTCTTAATTTATTATTATTATCTGTTCCTTTGGAATAAACAGAAGATTGTCAGTTATTTCATAATTTACAGTTTCAATCCTTCTTTCTAACACCTGCCCTATCATGATGTTCAAACCCAGACAGCACAGTTAATTCATCGTCACAGTGATTTCATATTCTGTTTTGGATGTCAATGTCACACAGAAGTCGCGTATACAAAGGAAACATTCAGTGTTACTAAAAGAAAGTTGAAAGTGACCCTTCCCCTTACTTTCTGATCTTGCTCGCTTAATTGTTTTTGATGTGAGATAGCCTTGAGCGCTCTTCCCTCTCCCCTCAAATTACTATTAAATATTTCATAAAACATTTCGAAATAAATAATTTTATACTAATATGTTGCGATTTTCGTTATTTCTGTGTTATTAAATGTATTGATAGATTATAGCTTGTTTTTACTTCGTGTGATACTATTAAATCATGGAACTTTATTTTGTGATGAATGCATTCAGGTTCTACCATGTCTAGGACTATCAAAAGAGACTGACCAAAGATGATAATATTTCTTTTTTTTTTAGAGTTGAGAATTTTAGTGACGACCGTCGTTTCAGTTCTGTGCCGTCTTTTAGCTGAATATCGCGCCAATGCTAAATTTTCGAGTAAAATCACTTTACTGTATATTGATGCGAATGATAGCAGTGAAAATTAGTATATAACAATAAACTACAGCACTTGAAATCGTAATCAGCGGTTTTTCGATATTAATTTTAGGAGTTAGATAACTTATTTCCATTGGTCATACCTTGCATTTTTAAGTTTATATATACATTACAAATTATGTTATATTTCCATAACATTACTGACGGTGTCATAATGTTATGGAAATGCCAAAGTGTCTTTCAAAACCATTAAATAGTTATATGTAATAATTTTTTTTAATTTGTAAAGTAATTAGGATATCTTGGAGCAGCAAGCGAAGTGTGAAATGAGGAACGCCCTCATCGTTAGTCTAACCACGAAACTTTCAAATACGCTCCGAGCGTCCTGACCACTACACCACGTAGGCATGCTAAGAAGGCGAGAGAAATACTTTTTACAATTATATAGTTTTGCAAAAGCTAAATTAATTTTCAAAGCTTTTCACCTTTATATGTTTGCTTTAAGTTCGTTTCTGAGTTTATATTTTGCGCTACATGATCGCAAGACGTAGTGATGCTAAGAAATGTATCAGTGCGCTTTCAATCCGTTGAACAGCAGTCAAGGGCTACACAATTAACTACTAGTAGAATATTGCTCAGTTATTTTATCGAAGCGTCCGGATTAAGGTGCCGGCAACACGAAAACGCAAACCCGAAAATCTACAACTTTCAAATCTTGCAGGAAACTACTGACAACGGAGCAGCCATGCGATAACGGGAACACGCTCTTTCTCAAAGTCAAAAGTACCTCAGTTTAAATGCGGGCTTAATCATTTCCAACTTTGTGAATGAACGCAGAAAGCGGAAATTAAAATAAAGCCTGAAATTAAAGTTTACCGGTTAATTAACATAAGATACCCTGTATTGTAAAATTTTTTTTTGTGATGTAAGTGTCCTTTCACATTTTTAGTGGAAAAAGTATTTCCTTTATTGATTAATTATTCAATTTGCGAGCTATGACTTCTTCGTCGTATATATAAAAGAAAAAATGAAATCAGCATTGTCATTATTATCACCAAAGGTGGTATATTCCGGCTGACAATGTTCCATTCCATTCAGAGCTGTTAATAAATGAAAATAGTATAATCTGAGTGAGCCATTTTTAAGGTAAATATTTTTTCGATATAATTCATTCTTTTTTCTTTTAGAAGAAGAAATAACAACAGGTGAACGTTCGCCTGAAACATGTGAGTATGATTATTCATTACTTTTAAAATCGACACTTAGACATTTTGCTGATAATACAATTGTACAAACAGAACTAATTAATTGTCTAAATATTGTTGTTAATGTATGATCTGTATAACATTGTGGGGCACATAGCTAACTCACAATGCATATGTGAAATGAAAAGCAATATCTCTTCTCAGAATTAATTATTCAGAAAACAACTAATGCGTGAAATTTACAGCTAACGTCCGTAAAAGAGTGTCTTCCTTCTAAACGCATATACAACGTCACTGGTTTCGTATAACGCAGTATATTATTACTTTCGTTCCAGCTTCCAACCATAGGATGACTTTCTATACATACTTACATATGAATAAAGAGCAGGATATTTCTATATAGATAAATAGATAGATTGATAAATATACATAAACACAGAGTATTTATTCCAAACAAGACTTCCTGGCAGGGAGTATCTTAAAATTTTATTTCGCAGAGTGTAGCCTCTATCTTAATCTCCAATAAGACGTTAATCAACTTTGCCATTTGAAACATTTTATATCTTTGCTATATCAAAGTATAACAGAAACTTAAAATCATGTATTTGCAATTATATCAGGTTATTCAAGCACAAATTACACCCATTCATTAGCATTCATGCCGAAGAGCAGTTACATTATGATCTCCCTTCTATTAACATGTAATACCACATTTAGCTCCCATAAACGGCCTGCACTCGGCGTGGCAGTGGCGCTTCACGCTCCTGATACATAGTCTGAGGTATCTGGCAAGGGCTCACCAACTGGTGCTGCAATTCACGCAACTTGCAAGGGGGAGCTTGGCAGCAAGAAATTGGTTTTCTAAGCGGGACCACAAATGTCCTACAGGACTAATGTTAGGTGAACTTGTAGGCCAAGGCATGAAAATCACTAGAATGCTCCTCGACCCACACCCTGTCGATTCGACCTCATGGCATGGTGCATTATCCTCTTCGTAAACACCATATCCTGCCAGCAATATATTTGTTATGAATGGGTGAACCTGGTCTGCGACGATGTTCACGTAGTGCATGCGTGTCGGAGATTGTTGTCTTGTTATTATGGGTCCTAACGTGCTCCATGAAGACATTGCGGACACCATAATGACCCCGCCACCCTGCTTGGCTCCTTTCAATTGTTCGTCGGAGAAACTGAGTTTCGTTTCTTAATCGGCATACTAGCACAGGGTTGCCTTCGTAAAACTTTTCATCAGAGACCTTGGTTAATTTTTTTAATCGGCATGGACCCGTTGTGATGAACCGGAAAACGTGATATTACGGCCTATACAAGCTTCGTCCTTTCTTCTTATCTCTAATTCCCATGTTTGTTCGCCAGACGCAGCTGGTGATGACGTGCCGTCAGTTCAGGGACAGGTTTATTCATCCGGCTGAACAGGCCCATTGACAGTTATGTACGCTGGTCAGTGTGTTGAGGAACAGTATCTCGGTCGCCACTGTTGTAGTTGGAGTCTTGTGGCTGAAGAATGTGCGTAGCATTGCCCGCTATTCTCTGGAATCAATTTACCATCGATGACCGACTGCTGGCCTGTGATTTCTCGTTTCATCATCCATACACCACTGTCGATGTGTGCTCACAACAACGGCATTTGAACAGTCCACTAAAAGATCCGCTTCTGATATTTATCTTCCCAGTAACCGATCCATAACGATTTGTCCTCTCTCGAAGAGTCATAAATCAGATGCTTTTTCGATTATGTCCCTAATCATTTTATGTTTCAAAAGACAATGCATAATCGCTTTGTACTTTCCAACATCAGCCGTGCAAGCGTAGTTGTTTTGTTCCTTGACGAGCATATTGTTAAATATGGAGGGTTGTCATAGTGAAATGGCTCTTCTTTATATAGGAATATGTTAGGAAGGATGAAAGTTTGACAAAATACTAATCAACGGTGCAAAAATATTTATATTATTTAGTCAAGTTAAATACAATCCTAAAAGCAGTTTTTCATTTCCATCAAATAATATATCAATAATTATTCGTGGTGGTTTTTTATACAATGTTTAGAACTTCTTCTTATCAGGTATATGTATTCAAACAATAATTATAATACATTTAGAAACGATTTGCCTGTAGAATTTTGCAAAAGATGTTTTGTGTTTTAGAGTAGAAAATTCTATTATGGCAGCATAGGTAGCAACTGGAAATGTTATTAAAAATTTTAAAAGCTTCGTAAATATTGGTAAAAATAACTTGTTCCAGAAAATGTATAAAACATTATTTTGAATTTTTCTTCAGATTCAGATAGGAAAAGGAAATTTATTGTTTTGGAGAGTTAAAATATTAAAAAATTCATCATTTCATTATGCTTAATGAAACATCCTTCCAATCAGGTCTTTCAAGTATTGATTTAATTTTGGCATAATAAAATTCGTTTTTGTGGAATTAGTTATTATATTTAAAGGAAATGTTTGCCAGCCATGGAAGAGAAATTTAAAATTTTTCATTCATTTAATTCAGAAGTGTGGGTAATCCTTTTTTTTTCTGATATGGATGGTATACTTCTCCTAAGACATCATCACATATTGGAATAGAATTCGACTGTATACTCATATTTCAATGAAATATATATCAACCTACTTTTGGAATTGAAAACAGTGCGATGGCCAAAGCAGATCATCACATTGAACCCAAGTATATAATATTATCTTTCCAGTTTTCTGTTATTTCCCATGCATGAACCAATGGTATATAATAATTCTGTGATATTCGTAATAGTTTCACGTCTTGTTTAGGTCCGTATTCAGAGATTTTCTACTTGAACATGCACACAACATTAGTACGCCTTCTAGCAAAGGGTTTTGAAATGTTTACAAACGAGGAACACGTTCTTATTGTTCGTTTGTAATTACAAATATATTTCTTGTATGCGATGAAACGCTAATTGAAGATTTTGACTGTAATTCCTTATAATTTAAACTGATTTCTCTTTAGCCAATATAAGGTAAAAAATATCAGTTATTAAAAAATAAGAACTTACGTATCTTGTTTAATGTACTAGCTATTATATTCAACATCAGAAATCGTTTCTTATCGTGGTTTTTTTTTAAGATTAAATATAATTCTTAACTAAATATCTCTACACGCAGGTACGACTCCTGAATCCTCAGAAGAGACTTCAGAATGTGACGAAATTACAGGAGGTAAATTTTTATTTCATACTTATTACATGCAATTATATAGGTTCAAGCGCACGTCTGTAACAAAACTTTTGGTGTTGTCTGGAGTATTTTTCCCAGTAGACACTAGTATTGAACTTCCTCATCGTGTGGTATTATATATATGAATAGATGTATATACAAATAACTTAAATATTTGAAATGTATTCGAAATGTGTTCGATTGTCTGAATAAAAGAATAAACTTCTGTTATATTTCAAAAGAAGCGGCTCTTAAATCTAAAGTATTTTCTTTCTGAAACGAAGTGCTCCCTAAAGAAAATATCGCGAATTGACGTATGCCTTCGAAACAAGTCCTTGGAAGTTAAAATTTTACTCTGATTCCTTCAATATTCATTATTCGTCTTATTATTTCAACTGAAACCACATACATAGAGATTATTGCACCCAGACACAAAATCAACTGAATACTCAAAGAAAATTATTTAAATTTTCCCTTGCCTTTATTTCTTTGGAAATCGTTCATTCATTTTCGCAACATTCCTTGCCAGGTTAGGAAAGTACGCCTGGGATGGAAACATGTTTGTCGGTCTTTGCTGTCCTCACTTATCAGCTGGTAGTTTTAGATTCTGGGATTTGTCCTTTATTCCGCTTGATTTCCTTTGGTGGTGTTGGAATTCTGGGGCTGCCTGTCACTTTCTTCCTACATGATATGCCGTCAGAAGCTTCCTTCCTTTTCCCTGAAATTTTACAATTTAGCCTGAATCCTCGCACACTTGACGCTTGTGAATAAATTCTGATTAGTTTTCTCTGAGCATTTGTCGTGTTTCTAAGGCTGATTCATATCTGGGCTTCTCGTTATTTTTTTTGCCAACAGGTCTTGATGAGCACTCGTTTGCTGACCAGATCAGAGAAATCTTTGTACTTTTGCATGCTTTCGGAATATCATTCTTTTGTGTTTTTTCCGCTGTTCTCCATTGCGTTTTCAAGAATCGTTGAACATATTTCGTTTTTCTAATCTTGTACACCATTTCCTGCCGTTCTTTCATTTTCTTTTCCGGTCTCATTCTTCACATATTGACGTTGCATCAGCTGCATTTCTAGACATTCGTGCTTCAGACCTAGTAATTCCCGGAAACCAACTCCTTAGCAGTGACATATCAGCCCTCTCATAATAGCGCCTCATCTGTCCGACGACGCTTTTCATACTTTCATCATAATGATCCTTGCCCCTTCAGAAGCACTGCTGTTTCCCACATATATTCAATTAAAAATGGATCTTCGAGCTTAATTCAAAACTCCCGAAATCTTTCTTCTGGTGCAATAAAAAAGAATGTTTAATTTTGAAGTCTTGATATCCCACCTTAAGATCACTTTCCTACCTCTGTTTCTCAGAATGGGGAAAATTTCTCACTTTGCCCGAGTTCGGAATTCTAATTTCCTCGTGTATTAATGTCTAAATTTCTGCCACATTAAATTTCGAAGATTGATTTATGAACAAAAGGACTTTATATCGCGCTTTGGGTGGCGAGGTTTTTAGGAGCTCTCAGGAAGACTTCTAGTTAAACAGCATTTTACCTAGGTTTTTTTCACCCGATTCAGGAATATTTCCCTGTGGTCTATAACGAAACATTTTAAAATGCTATATGCCAAGACTTCTAGATATATAATCAATTTCACTATTGATTTGCTTTCCATTGACTTATATTATTTTAAGATGTTATCTATATTTTCTTTAACAGTCATAAAAATGTGATTCTGTGTCTGTTCTACCAGAAGCACTTATGACGGGAAATATTCCTACACACTCTGAGCAATGATCAGCGTTTAAAAAAAATTCTATTTTTGATTTTTCACTATGTGGGTACAGCTCGTTTGAAGAGGAGTGGACCTCGACCTATGGTGAGATTATATGTTACCAAGTGGGGTAAATCCACTCCCGTCAGACATTTAGCCCCGGATATCTGTTTGCGACCGCCACGGGAAGGGAAAGCAGATCGGGTGGACATTTGTTAAGATAACAAAGAAGATTACAAAGATAACACAAAATATTTAATAATAATAATAAGGATTTATAATAATAATAAACGTAATAACAGAGTGAATGATAGTCAGAATAGTGATGTATTGAGTATAACTACATGATGAGTCATTCATGATTGACCAGGTTCATACTGTCCTTAAATATCCTTGAATTGACTTATTGATTACGCTAGGCGCTTATCAATAGTTCATAGTCGGACAGTGCACAAATCAATAGTCCATTGCACAGTTTAATAGTCCACTATCCATCAATGTATAATCTATTGGACGTTCCATTGATATGATACGCAGTGCAATACGTAATTTTTTAATCTGTAAACTGTTATCAAGTTGTAGAGACATTAGGTTATTTCGAAGCAGGAGACATGAAAAATGAGCAACGCCTTCGCCGGGAATCGAAACACGGACCTCTCGGTTACGCGTCCAGCATGCAGACCTTTACACAACGAAGGCATGCGAAGAAGGCAGAAGAAATACCTTATAAAGTGAGATACCTATTTTTATTTGAAATAGTTCGTGTACAGGTTATAGCCATGATATTTCAATTCCTATTAATTCATTAGGGAAAGTAGCTTTTACCGTATTTAGACATCCGGCTGAACTAGAACTAATAACTTTAAATAACCGCTAAATGATACAGGACTTGACATATTCTGTTACAAATTTTTACAGCTCTGGAAAATACGTAGATCTCTCTTTTTCTGGACTATACTTCTTATTTTGAGATAGTCGTAAGTTGTAGCATTATCATATTTCTTCGTATTACGTCAAATCCCTGTGATAAGTGCTCTTAATTTTTTATTATTATCTGTTCCTTTGGAATAAACAGAAGATTGTCAATTATTTCATAATTTGCAGTTTAAATCCGTCTTTCTAACACCCGTCCTATCATGATATACAAACAGACAGCACAGTTAATTGCTGTGACGTTACATTTTCTTTAAATTACATTTGTGAGCACGACTCATCGCCACAGTGATTTCATATTCTGTTATGGATGTCAGTGTCACACGGAAGTCGCGTATACAAAGGAAACATTCAGTGTTATTAAAAGCCAGTTGAAAGTGACCCTCCCCCTTATCTTCGTTGCTCTTGCTTGAGGGCTCTGGCCTCTTCCCCCGAATTACTGATAGATAGTTCATTAAACATTTCGAAATAAATTATTTTTATACTAATATGTTGCGATTTTCGTTATTTTTGTGTTATTAAATGTATTGAAAGATTATAGCTTGTTTTCACTTCGTGTGACAGTATTAAATCATGGAATTTTATTTTGTGATGAATGCATTCAAGTTCTACCATGTCTAGGACTATCAAAAGAGGTTGACCAAAGATGATAATATTTCCTTTTTATAAGGTTGAGGATTTTCGTGACGACCGTCGTTTCAGTTCTCTTCCGTCTTTTAGCTGAATATCGCGCCACTGCTAAATTTTCGAGTAAAATCACTTTACTGTATATTGATGCGAATGATAGCAGTGAAAATTAGTATATAACAATAAACTACAGCACTTGAAATCGTAATCAGCGGTTTTTCGATATCAATTTTATGAATCGATACTTATTTCCATGGGTGATACCTTAGTTTATAAATTTATGTATACATTACATATGATTATATGCTTCCATAACATTACTGACGGTGTCATCATACTTTCAGAACCATTTACTAGATATATGTAATCATTTTTTTCATTTGGAAAGTGATTAGGATACTTTGGAGCAGCAAGCGAAGTGTGAAATGAGCAACGCCCTCGTCGTTAGTCTAACCACGAAACCTTCAGATACGCTCCGCTCCGAGCGTGCTGACCACTACACCACGCAGGCATGCTAAGGAGGCGGGAGAATTACCTTACACAATTATATAGTATTGCAAAAGCTAAACTACTTTTCAACGCTTTTCACCTTTATATGTTTCCTTTATGTTCATTTCTGAAATTATTTCTTGTGCTACGTGATCGCAAGTCGTGGTGATACGAATACATTTAAAAGTACACTTTCAGTCTCTTCAACAATAGTCAAGGACCGATTACACAGTTACATACTTGTAGAAAATAGCAAGCTTATCTCGAAGCGTCCGAATAAATTTGATGGCAGCAAGAAAGCGCAAAGCTGAATATCTACAACTATCAAAGCTGTCAGGAAACTGACAACGGAGCGCCCATGCGATACCGGAAAGACGCTCTCTCTCAAACTCAAAAAAGCCTCAGTTTAAATGCGGGCTTAGTCATTTCCAACTTTGTGAATGAACAGAGAAAGCGAAATTAAAATAAAGCCTGAAATTAAAGTTTACCGGTTAATTAACATAAGATGCGGACTTACTCGTTTGCAACTTTGTGAGGCTACACAAAGTTATAAGAAAGCCTGAAATAAAAAGGAACCGGTTAATATCATATGATACCCTCTATCGTAAAAATTTAATTAGTGATGCAAGTGTACTTTCATACTGTCTAGTAGCAAAAATATTTCCTTTATTGATTGAATATTCGAATTGTGAATTATGACTTCTTCGTCGTATTTATAAATGAAAAAATGAAATCAAAATTATTAATATTATTACCAAACACGAACTATTCCAGCTGAAAAGGTTCCATTCCATTCATAGCTCTTATAAAAGGGAAATAGTATAATATCCAAGTGCCTTTTTTTACGTAAATATTTTTTCGATATAGTTGTTTCCTTTCTTTCTTTTAGAAGAAGAAAAAACGACCCATGAAATACGTTCCTCTGAAACATGAGTATGATTATTCATTAATTTAAACTCGACACTTAGATACTTTGCTGACAGTACAGTTGTCTAAACAGAACTATTATACTGTCTAAATATTGTTCTAAAGTTATAATCTGTTAAAAATTGCGGGGCACATAGGTCACTTACAACGATGATATAAAATGAAAAGCAATATGCGTCTTCAGAATTAATTACCCTGAAAAAAACATTATGCGTTTAATATATATATATATATAGTACTACTCGGGTGGACTGGATAGCTTTCTCATTAGGCTTAAATGTGATTGAGCATGAGTGGGTTGCCTTAAGTTGTCAAATTGCAGCACAACAATAAATCTCTGGAATAAGAAATCGCGAAACTTATGCCTCTTTAGAGCTAAATTCTATAACGAGAAAACTGTTTAAAACAATGTAATTAGAAGTACTTTAAAATATTTAAAACGTGAAGTAAAAGAAATTTTGGAGAAAAGGCGATTACTCATATAATGAAAAATGATGAAAGAAGTATTCTGCGATAGTAGATGCGAAAGATGAATAAATGATTCACACACCAGT
>KK116610.1:17886-42150 GCA_000611955.2 Stegodyphus mimosarum
ATCCCGAATTTGGTTTTCTAGGCGGGCCCACAAATGTCCTACAGGACTAATGTCACGTGAACTTGCAGGCCAACACATAAAAATAACTGTAATGTTCCTCGAACCACACATTGTCGATTCGACCTCATGACATGGTGCATTATCCTGTTGGTAAACAACATCTCCTGAAGGCAATACATTAGTCATGAATGGGTGAACCTGGTCTTCGACGATCTTCACTTAGCGCATGCGTGTCGGAGATTGTTGTCAGGTAATTATGGGTCCCATCGTGCTCCATGAAGACATTGCCGACACTGTATTTTCCCCGCCACCCTGCTTGCCTCCGAGCAGCTCTTTATCTGAGAGCCTGGTTTTTGTTTTTTAATCGGCACACTAGCACAGGCCCGTAGCTGTGACGAACCAGAAAAACTGATTCGTTGGACTATACAACCTTCGTCCTTTCTTCTAATGTCCAATTCCGATGCTTGTTGGCCAGACGCAGCTGGCGAAGGCGTGACCTCAATGTAGGGACATGCTTATTCCTCCGGTTGATTATGCCCATTCACAGTAATGTACTTTGGGAAGTGTGGTGAGGAACAGTGTTTGTGTAGCCACTGTTGTAGTTGGGAGTAATTTCGAATCTTGTGGCTGTACAGTCACCACGAAAAATGCGTAGCTTTGTTCGGTGTCCTCTGGAGTATATGTAACGTCGAGGACCCACTGCTGGCCGTTTATTTTATCATCCATACACAACTTTCGATATGTTCTCACAACCACTGCGCTTGAAGAGTCCACTAAAAGCTCCGTTTCTGATATTTATCTTTCCAATCAATGACCCATAGGGATTTGACATTTGTCGAAGTCTCATAAATCAGATGCTTTTTCGATTATGTCGCTAATCAGGCTATGTTTTGAGGGAGAATGCATAGTATATACTCCAACATCAGCCGCGCCAGCACAGTGGTTTTATTCCTGTTTGTGCCCATTTTTAGAGATGGAAGGCTGACATAGTGTAGTGACGGAATATATTAATATGTTGGGAAGAATGAATGTTTGATAAAATACGAATCCAAGGTGCAAAAATATTTATATTATCTAATCAGGTTAAAGTTGTCCTAAAAGCGGTTGTTTTCATTTACAGCAAATAGTTATTAATGGCTATTTAGCGTTTTGTTTTTATACAATGTTTGGAACCTTTTGTCAGATATATGTGTGCATACAATAAACATAATACATTTAGTTGCGATTCACATGTACAATTTTGCAAAAAATGATTTGTATTTTAGCGTAGAAAATTATATCATGGCAGTATTCGTGGCAGCTGTTAAAGTTAATAAAATTTTTCAAAGCTTTGTAAATATTCGCAAAATTAAACTTGTTCCAGAAAATGTATAATTAAATATTTCGAGTTTTTATTCAGATTCAGATAGGAAAAGAAAATTTATTCTTTTGTAGAGTTTAACATATTAGAAAAATTCTATATTTCATTATGTTTAATGAAACATTCATTTAATCAGATCTTTCAAGAATTTATTAAATTTTGGCATACAAAAATCCATTTCTGAGGAATTGGTTATAATACTTAAATGAAATATTTGCCAGACATTGTAAGACCAATTTTAAATTTTTCATTTATTTAATTCAGAATTGTGGCTAATACGTTTTCTCTGATATGGCTGGTATTTCTTATTCCTCTCCTAAGACATCATCACATATTAGAAAAAATTCAACTGCAAATTCTTATTTCAATGTAACATATATCAACATGAAATACGTTCGTCTCAACATACTTTTGCAATTGAAAACTGTGCAATGGCCAAAGTTGACCATTACAATGAACACAAGTGTATAAGTTCCAGAAGATGTTTTATTATCTTCCAAGTTTTCTTTTTTCTCACATGCTTAGACTAATGGCATTTAATTACTTTCTGATAGTCGTAATAGTTCCACGTCTTCCTTAGGTCCGTATTCAGAGATTTTCTTCGTGAAGATGCACACAAAATCAATACGACTTCTAGCAAAACAGTTTTGAAATGTTCACAAACGAGGAACACGATTTTATTGCTCCTTTGTAATTACGAATACATTTCTTATATTTTTTAGTATCATTCCTTTATATGCTAAACTCTAATAGAAGGTATTGACTGTAATTCTTTATAATTTAAACTGAGTTCTCTTTAGCCAATATAAGGTAAAAAATATCAGTTATTTTGTAATAAGAACTTTGTTTCTCGTTTAATGGTCTAGTTGTCATATTAAACATCAGAAATTGTTTTTAGCATAGTTTATATTTAGGATTTAATATAATTCTTAAACAAATATCTCTGCACTCAGGTACGACTCCTGAATCCTCAGAAGAGACTTCAGAATGCGACGAAAGTACAGAAGGTAAATTTTTAATTCATATTTATTATATGGAATTATCTAGGTTCAAGCGTACGATATGTAACAAGAATTTTGGTATCATCCGGAGTGGTTTTTGCCCCAGTCACTATTATTGAACTTCCTCATCGTGTGGTATTATATATATGAATAGACGTATATACAAATAACTTAAATATCTGAAATGTATTCGAAATGTGATCGATTGACTAAATAAGAGAATAATCTTCTCTCATATTACAAAATAAGCTGCTTTTAAAGCTAAAGTTTTTTCTTTCTGAAACGAAGTGCTCCGTAAAGATAATGTTGCGAATTGGCGTATGGCTTCGAAACGAGTCCTGCAAAGGTAAATTTTACTCTGATTACTTCAATATTCATTATTCGTCTTTTTATTTGAACTGAAATCACATACATAGGGGTTATTGCACCCAGAGATAATATCAACTGACTACTTAAAGAAAATAATTTAAATTTTCCCTTGTCTTTATTTCTTTTGAAATCGTTCATTCTTTTTTGCAGCATTCCTTGTCAGGTCAGGAAGGTACACCTGGGACGGAAACAATGTTTCTATATCGTTCGTTGTTATCCTGACTTCTGAACTGGTAGTTTTCGATTCTGGGATTTGTCCTTTATTCTGCTTGATTACCTTTGGTGATGTTCTAAATCTGGTGCTGCGGTTCACTTTTTCGTACCTGATATTCTGTCAGAAGTCTCCTTCGTTTGGCCTGAAACTTTACCCTTTACCTCAGTTATCGCACCTCCCCAGCTTGTAAAGTAAATTCTGATTAGTTTTCTCGGAGGTTTTGTCGTCTTTGTAAGTTTCGTTCATATCTGGGCTCCTGGTACTTTTATTTCCCAACAGGCGTTGCTGTCTACTCGATTGATCAATACATCAGAGGAATCTTTGTAATTTTGCATGTTTTCCGAATAACTTTCTTTTGTGTCTTTGCCACTGCTTTCCATTGCTTTTTCGAGAATCTTTGAACATAATTCTTTTTCTAATTATGTACACCCTTTTCTGCCATTCTTTCATTTTCTTTGCAGGTCTGATGCTTCGGTTATGGACATTGTATCTGCTGCATTTCTAGGCATTCTGGTTCACACCTCCCGCAAACCATCTTGTAAGCAGTGACATATCAGCCCTCTCATAATAGCGCCTCATTTGTCGATGATGCTTTTAATGCTTTCACCATATTGATCCTTGCTCCCTCAGAAATAGTGCTGTCTCCCACATATATTCAATTAAAATGGATCTTCAAGCTAATTACAAAACTCCCTAAATCTTTCTTCTGGTGCACAGAAAAAAAGAACGTTTAATCTTCAAGCCTTTACCTCCCACCTCAAAATCACTTTCCTACCTTTTTTTCTCATAATGAGACACTTTTCTGACTTTGGGCATGTCTAGAATTCTTATTACCTCGTGTATTAATGTCTAAATATCTGTCGGATTAAATTCGGCGGATGGTTTTAAGAACAAATAATTTCATCTAGCCCTTGGCCAGGTTTTTAGAATCTCTCATGAAGACGTGTACCTGAACAGTATTTTACCTAGGTTTTCTTCACCTGTCCAGCAGTATTTGCTGTGGTCTATAACGAAAGAAGCGTACTCCTGATGAAGCGAATGAGTGCGTGCCGTAGCGAGCTCCAGTTTTAACTCGGACAAAGTGACGTCATTAATGCCATAGGGCATTTTTCTCATATCAGCCAAAAGGTATTGCCAAGAGATCGAATTTGATATTGGTTTTACGTTTTTTGTTCAATAGATACAGAGTTATGATCTTTTAAAAATTTTATTCCATTGTCTAAGCGATCTCCATTGATATCACAGCAAGGAAGTGCCAAAATCAGCGAAGTGATGTCTAGCAGCTATTTTATAAGAAGGAGACCTCGGCTCCATGTGTTCATCCTGCTAAAATCGACATACCTTGGATAGCTGGTACATTTCGCCCACCCCTGATACAAGTTTGAAACTGTAGTGTCATCGTGTGTGATAATACTTTGTGTTTGAAAAGTGCATATTTCCAGGATATTTACCTTAATATCTTATCATCCTTTGGGAGTACTGAAAAGATACAATAGTAGGAAGGCAAGCCTCATTGTTACCTTTATTTTGATGTCCATCTCATAATTGTACTCCCAATAGTTTTATTTTTATAAAGCATTCATTGTTTAATTACGAATTTGGAATTCATGTTTCCCCTGCCCACCCCTGTTCGTCCTTGAGAAGGCAGCAATGTCCATTGTCCAGGGCCCCTTTGCATTCTTTTACGATCTAAAGTCACTTGGGAGCTATTACGGAAGCCAACTCTGCACTGCCATCTAAAGGACTCTGTAAGAATTATTTTTTCTTGCTCTACTGTGTACATCAAGGACTTAAGTTCTTTTCCCATTATTTTGTGCGTTGTATATTCATTATAATTATCAAGTTTTCTGCATCTCGGTCATTATAACTTTTGCATTATGTTTGTATTATAATTCCTATTTATTGTGCTTTACACGTTAATATAATTTTAATTTCCTGCAATGTATAATAAATAATTCGCTAGCTAACTGCATACGCCTAATATAATTCTAATTTTGTTGCATTATAGAATCTTTATTTCTCCAATTTCTAACTCCTTTAGTTCGCTAACAACTTTACACCAATCTCAAATCAATTCTTTTACCATTTTCTCCTTCCCTATTGCAACTCCCACTAACACATTTAACTAATTAGTTAGTTAAGCTTATATTTTTAATTCCTCCTGCCACATCATCTGTAGCTTTTCCAACCCCTCAGTGGTAATCCGCATTCGGCAGGTACTTAGGTAATAATTTTCTTATATTCAGTAACTTTTATACTTTTTACCAGTCTACTGTATTGCCACCATTAGCAGTTTGATCAGTAATTTTGTTGTTGTTGTTGTTTAGCTAAATTTGCCTGTTTATCGTTTTTCCTTGATTTTAATCTTCATAGTAGTCACTTATCATTCAATTTTTTTAAATTACATTGTTCTAAAATCACAGTTATGCCACTAGCATTATAAACCTGTAATCCAGTTAGCATCCTAGCTTATCTGCGACCTACTGTGTTAGTAATTTTCTTTCTGTTAGATACCAAGACGTCTTATTATTTTAATACTTTATTTACTTTTGTTTGTTTACTGTATTATATTGTATGTCAGTATCCAACTGTTTTGCAACTGTATAATTATGCCAAACACTACATCGCACACACGCAAACACAGTGACGGCACTGAAGGCGCTCACCTCCCCGCCAAAAACACCTCCATGATTATGTCGCAAGCAGCATCCCAATCAGCAACCTCGCACATGTCTGTAACTGCATCTGCCTTTGGCATCTACTCTCGCTGCATGGAGCTCGTAAACTCGCGTTACAGCTGCAGATACGTAGTTCCCAATGCAATCCGAGAAGAGCTAATATCTCTATTATCAACGCTGTATAACCTAGACAGCAACAAAGCAAATGAAACTCCAGCAATAACCGAATCCTGCGAACAACAGCCCTGCACCGCTGAAGCAACAGCAGTAGTAAAGAACTCACAGTGCTGCGCCAATCATCCACACCCTGGAATTTCAAAGGACGTCACCAATTGCGGTAACTATGAGACACCCAGCATCAAAGAAACCTACGCACAAGTTCTAAGGGAAAAGAAAAGGAGTCAGTTCTTCTCATCTATGCAAAGGACACCAGACGTGTGCCAAAATTACAAGAAAAACTGCAAGCCATCTTCCCGATCAAAAACATTCAAACTCAAATCAAAAAGATAGTACCGATAAAGCAAGGTGGACTTGCAGTACATTGCACCTCACAGGATGACGTAGCTAAACTAGAAAACCTCTTTAAACAGACAGGAAAAGCAACTGACTTAATCCATACAAGCGTTCCAAAGCTAAGAACCCCTAAGCGAGCTATCCACCAAATCCCGCGGAATACAACAGCTGAAGCAGTAAGCACTGCACTAGCAAAAGCCACGAACAGCAACATCTCCAATTTTAAGCCTCTGTTTAAACTCAAGGACACAATGAAATGGATTGTAGAATGTAAAACTGTTTCATTCCATAAATGCATGAATCTAAGAACCCTCCACTTCAGCTGGCACACCAGCTCAATTACAGAATTTATAGGTGCCCGCAGATGTTATCACTGTCAAGCGTTTAGCCATCGCTGTAAGGATTGACCTATAATTCACACTGCGCCTACTGCGGTAGCAAACACCAGGAGAGCGAATGTAAATCCAACAGCCCCAACTGCATAAACTGCGAAATAAACAACAAGCATTGCGGCACAAAATACTCATGTGATCATCCCGCCTATGTCAACTATTGTGCAACCTAAAAAGAAGAAGTTTGAGAATCAAGAGCAGGCCGCAACACAATGTGTAGTCAACATCCAAGCAACGTTAATATCATAGAAAACCATCCCACAGCACTCCTCCATCAGTCTAATCGTCAAAATGGAATTAACGCTCTGCATATCAACCTTCAGCGTTCAAAGATAGCCACCGACAATTTCAGACAATTCATATCCGAGCAATATCATGACATAATTTTTGTACAAAAGTCTTACTTCAACCAAGGTTCCCCAAGAAACCTACCACAAACATGGAACGTCGTATCCTGGCACGACTCGGACACTACACAGTCCCCGAGAGCAGCCATCATCGTACTCAATAAGTCCTGAACTCCACTCATTATCAAGGCACACGGAGATGTAGTCACCATATCCATTACGACAGCGGAATAACGAATCTACCTTACCAGCGCCTATGCGTCGCCTATCGAAGACCTCGATAACACCCTCCAAGAAGCAAAGACGACTCTCCACAATACCAACGTTCCTCATGTGAACAATGGTGATTTTAACGCACAGAACGGCCTATGAGGTTATTCACGTATAAGGTATATCTCCCACATTCTCAGCACACTGGTCAGCACACTGAGCCGGTATTTCAGAGGTCCGCGTTTCGATTCCCGGCGAGGGCGTTGCTCATTTTGCATGTCTCCTGCTTCCAAAAAAATTTAATGTCTCTACACTGGCGCCCGAGCTGGGGGGTTGTGTATGATGACTCTCCACACCCAGGATTTGGCAACTAGGTCCCCTAAAACCCTAGTCGCCCTTTAAAAAGGGGAGTATATAAGGTATATCTTCCACATTCTTAGCGTGCCTTCGTAGTGTAATGGTCAGCACACTGAGCCGGTATTTCAGAGGTCCGTGGTTCGATTCCTGGCGAAGGAATTGCATATTTTTCATGTCTCCTGCTACTAAATAACCTAATGTCTCTACACACGTACCACCCCAAGAGGAACAGAAATGGAGGACTTTATTTATTCAAACAATTTAATCCTGCTCAGCGACCCTGAGGACTTACCCACTTTCACCACAATCAATGGAAGAGGATGGCCCGATCTGACTTTCAGTACACACCATCTAACTCACAAAATCCAGAACAGGAAGGTCAGCGAAGAACATTCTTTCTCCGAACAAAAATACTTCACCTTTGAAATTTTCCAGAAAATAGATAACATACAGACGAAACGTTTATCAAAATATGAAGTCCAAAAGTTCAATACATTCTACATACCATCACCCAGACAAAATCCCAACATGATGTCAATACATGTACAATGCACTTCACACAACTTATTTAAGAATGCTGCCACGCGTCCTTCAAACTAAAGCAGCCACCAACGAAACAAAAGTTAACTGGTGAAACAAAGAACTGCGTGCAGCTCGCCAAAAAACCAGAGCGCTAAGACGAAAAAGTTCCGCACAAACGACGAAGATCGCACAACAGCGTGGGCTGAATACAACAGGCAAAGGGCAATTTATGAGAAGAAAATCACGGAAGCTAAACTGAAATCTTGGACCACCTTTTGCACCAATAACCAGACTTCTTATGGAGCACTCTAGAAAACGGCCACTTCAAAGTTTTTCAAGCCGATGAAGATATACACATCAAATAGTATCTATACGCACAAAAATGCCAACATCGCTACAGAAGCCTTAAATAACATCCTAGATCATGTGTTCCCACAGGACAACAGCGACGAAGACACCCCAAAGCAAAGAGAATTAAGAACGTTCATGAATTCACCAAACACCCCAGACGACAGGCAATTTATAAAGAGCAAATTGTTGCAAATCGTCAAAACACTTAAGAATGCGAAGGCACGTGGACCAGATGGGATTTCAAATCAAGTTTTCAAGATAATCTGTAAAGTCAGCTCGGAAATATTCCTAAACCTTTACAATAAATGCCTGAAATGCAACTGCTTCCCGGATTGATTCAAGCAGGGACTAATCATCCTGTTCGCGAAGAAAAAAACAGAGGACCCTAGCTCATACCGACTTATAAATCTACTACCAGCCATGAGAAGGCTTCTTGAATGACTGTTGGTCAATAGAATAAAATACCATATATATAAACAAAATAAGATAAGTACCAATCAGTATGGATTTAAACCCAAAAGCTCAACCACTCACGCAATAGTAATAGCAATCTGCCAAATACAAGCAAACAAAAGCAATAAAATACATTCGGCTCTCCTATGTCTTGACCTGGAAAACGTTTTTGACTCTCTCTGGTGGCTAGCTGACAAGCAGGCCCTCAGGGAGATGCAGTGCCCAAAAAACCTGTACCTTATGATTACGGACTATCTCAGGAACAGACAAAACGTAGTAATCTACTACAATACCTTAATCGCCAGAAAGCAAACTAGAGGTTGTCCTCAAGGGGCGTGGATGAGCGCGGACCTCTAGACTATCACCTTTAATAATATTATCGATCATCAGTGGCCAAATCACACACAGATTGTTGCTTTCGCCGACGATCTCGCCTTCATAATCCAAGGATCAATACGAAGATAACTAGAGGAAAATTTCAACACCATCCTTAATATATTCAACAATCTTTGTCATAGAATAATAACCAAATATCACACATAAAATCGCACGCACTCATAATACACAAGCCCGGACACACAATCACCAGGAACCCCACGCTGCGAATTGGAAACAATAAAATAAAATGTGTGAAGACCATCAAGTACTTAGGACTCACTATAGATCAGAAATTCAGTTGGATACCACATCTCCAGGAAAAGAAGCTAACCACCGCCAAAATCGCAAAAGCATTAAGGATGATAAAAGGATATTCCTGGGGCCTTAACCATCCCACTATGAAAATTCTATTAAACACAGTAGTCAATAAAATAACCACCTACGGAGCTGCTATCTGGGCTTTTCAGATGACAGCAAGAAAAATTCGGACTCTTAACTCAATTCAACCACCTTTCCGATCATTCTCAAAAACCTCCACCAATGCAATGCAAACAATAGCCGGGTTGACTCCACTACCAATTCAAACAGAAATAAAAGCACTGTCCACAATGATCCTATAACTCAAGAAAACTGCCACGTGCAACGACATCATTTTCAATCCACAAGACTATGAAGAAAAACCACCGAAACATAACAGGCATCCCGCTCTGGGTCTTCCGAACCTCAGTTGCAACCTCGACAAACCACCTCCATCAACTGAATTTACTGCATACACGGATGGCTCAAAGATCCAAAATAAGATAGGAAGCGATGGGCCTTCACTCCGAATGAGAAGGTCACCTTAGGCCGCAAAACAGTGTATATCAAGCAGAACTCATAGCCATACTAAACAGCATTATGCAACTTAGAGACTTGAATACAGATACTATCCTTTAATCACCGACAGTCAATCCTCCACACATAGAATCAAACAAGAGGACACAAATTCTCCAATAGTACGGCAAATTCAAGATATCATAAGCACAAGTAATACGAAATTTGTCCTGTCATGGACCAGACGGCATAACGCCTGTGAAGGCAATGAAAGAGGCGATTTTCTAGCAAAACAGGCAACACTAGAACAAACAGGATGTCAAATTCATATCCCATGGCCTAAATAAGCATTAAAGTACAAACTAAAACAACTGACGAATGGAAAGTGGCAACGTCAGTGGAAACAAGGACCGCAAGGGCGACGTACATTCGAACCGCTACCCAAGGCTGACGAAAATACCGCAATGTCAACCTGCTTTTTCATCCAGTACATCTCGGGTAACGGTCCCTCCCCCAAGTATTTTTATAATCGGAATATTGCTATGTCAGATAGATGCATATGTGGGGAAAGCGGAGACTCTGAACATTACATGTTTCAGTGTCCGTTAACGTCAGCCCATCACATTCGCCATCCCACCGATGCTGGAATAGAATTTAGAAGATTCATCATTAAGCACCGAAAAGTCTTCCAAAACATCAAAAATATTATTGAATACCTACACCGCCTAGGACTGGACCTCTGCCATCAAGTGCATACAACGTGAAATTATTCTCCAAGTTCAGAAAATGCAACAATAAGATTATCCACTCTTCACCCTCTACTATGCAGGAGTGACTTTAAAAACACACACTTAAATAATTCTATATAACTGAGATAAGAAGTGTGTGACAGATACACCAGTACTAAGCACTCAACACTATGTACCATGAAAAAAATTCATTAACTGTGCGCTGAAATGTAAATCGTGCTAAGAATGAACTGATAAACTGCGAACCCTGTAACAAAATACCAAACAAGCAACGAACCACGTAGAATAATCATTCCCCCCTCCCACCAAAGCTCCAAACCGAAATACAAAAGAAATATCAATATACATCTCTAAATTACTTATTGTATTTATCCATTATATACTTACATAAATACAATGAGTATTTATCCATTGTATTTATTGTACTTATCTATGTAATTTCAAAGTACCCGTGTAATGCATATCTTATGTCAATATTGTCTGTAATGCAAATTATGAACTTTTAATATATAAACATTATAGATGCTGCAATTTAAAAAAATGCCCGAGCATGGCGCTAGCGTGCCCCGTGAGGGTGCATTTTCACTGATAGTTAGTGCAGTAGGGCCATACCAGTTTTGCCCATAGCGATGTTTTGGTGTCCCCTGTATTTCTTTCTGTCTGTCTGTGGTCTTGAACGAAACATTTTCGAATGTTCTATAAATTTTTACAGCTCCGGAAAATAGATTAATCTTTTTTTTCTGGGCTATATTTCTTATTCTGAGATAGGCAGAAGTTGGAGCATTATCATATTCCTTCGTATTACTACAGCTCGCTGTCAAAAGGTTAATTAATTTATTATTATTTTTCGTTCCTTTGGAATAAAACAGAAGATTGCCAATTATTTCATAATTTGCAGTTTCAATCTCTCTTGCTAACACCCGTCGTATCATAATGTTGAAACTCATACAGCACAGTTAATACCTGTAATTTTACATTTTCATTAAATTACATTTGTGACTACGACTCATCGTCATAGTGATTTCACATTATGTTATGGATGTCAATGTCACACGAAAATCGTGTACACAAAGCAAACATTCAGTGTTATTACAACAAAGTTTCCAGTGTCCCTCACCCTTACCTTCACTGATCTTGCTCACCTAATTGTACTTTGATGGGAGGTATCCTTGCGCCCTGAAAAGATGATATTTTTTTGAGGGGGTTTTCACGATTTTCCTGACAACTGTCTTTTAAGTTCCGTACCTCCTCTTAGCTGAATATCGCGCCACTGATAAATTTTCGAGTAAGGACACTTTACTATATATTGATGTGAATTATATCAGTTATAATTAATATATAACACTAAAAATGTAATTTAAAAGTTATGAACAGAAAGAAATAATGCAATGGCAATCCATTCACTTTTATCTGTATGAACAAAGAAACGGAAGAAAAGTCATCATGAAATGTTAACTGTCATGTTTGTCTCACTGCTTAAATCTTTAATTTAGGGAGTTTAGGTATTTTGCTACAGCACTTTGAATCGTAATCAGCTATTTTTCGATATTAATTTTATAAGTTAGATACATACTTCCATGGGTGATACCTTGAAATTTTAAGTTTATATATACATTACAAATAAAGCTATATTTCCTTAACATTACTAAGGATGTTACACTTTCAAAACCAGGTACTAGTTATATGTAATCATTCTTTCATTTGTAAAGTGGTTAGGATATTTTGGAACAAGCGAAGTGGGAAAAGAGCAACGCCCTCTTTGTGAATCTAACCACGGATCTTTCAAATACACGCCGAGCGTGCTGACCACTACACCACGCAGGCTTGCTAAGAAGGCGAAGGAAATACCTTAGAGAATTATATACTTTTGCAGAAGCTAAATTACTTTTATATGATTCCTTTGTGTTCATTTCTGAGATTATTTCTCCTGCTACAGCATTGCAAGTCGTCGTGATGCGAAAAAATCTAACAGTACACTTTCAGTCTGTGGAACAGTAGTCGAGAACTGCACAGTTAAATACAAGTAGAAAATTGCTCAGTTATTTCATCGAAGCGGCTGAATTAAGGCGCCGGCAGCAAGAAAGCGCAAAGCCGAATAACTACAACTATCAAAGATGGCAGGAAACTGACAACGGAGAGCCCATGCGATACTGGAAAAGCGCTCTCTCTCAAACTCAAAAAAACCTCAGTTTAAATGAGGACGCAACTTTGTGAGCAATACCGAAAGTAGAAGTTATAATAAAGCCTGAAATTAAAATTAAACGGTTAATTAACGTAGGATACCTTGTACCGTAAAAATTTTATTAGTGATTTAAGTATACTTTCACATTTTCTAGTCACAAAAGAATTTCCTTTATTGATTAAATATTTGAATTGTGAGCTATGACTTCTTCGTCGTATTTTTTAAAGGAAAAAATGAAATCAGCATTGTCAATATTAATACCAAACACGAAATATTCCGGCTGATAGGGTTCCATTCCATCCATAGCTCTTATAAAATGGAAATAGCGCAATTTCCATGAAATGGAAATAACGCAATTTCCATGTGCCTTTTTATTTGACGCAAATGTTTTCTCCATATAATTCATTCTTTTATTTCTTTTAGAAGAAGAAATAACGACACGTGAAATACGTTCTCCCAAAACAAGTGAGTATGATTATTTATTTATTTTAAACTCGACATTTAGACTCTTTGCTGACAATACAATTGTCTAAAGAGAACAAATTAATTGTCTAAATATTGTTCTAAAACTGTAATCTGTATAAATGTGTGGGGCTCATAGTTCACTCGCATTCGTGGTGTGAAATGAAAAGCAACTTTGCGCCCTCAGAATAAATTACCCCTAAAAATATTATGCGTGGAATTTACAGCTAACGTCTGTCTAAGAATGTCTTCCTTCTAAACACACATACAGCCCCTCTGATTTCATATAACGCAGTATACCATTCCCTGTTCGTTTCAGCTTCCATCAAGGCATCCTATTATAGATATATATACAAACTCCATTATATGTGTGTATATATAGGTACATACCATAGGATGACTTTCTACACACACTTCCAAAACTTAAGCACGGAGAAGAAAATGCTAATTTCCGGAAGTCAATCAGAATTGAAGAAGATGCAATTCACTGCAGAGGTAGATGGAAGTAAGCTAATATGTGAGGTAACGGCCAATGGCACTTTCATGTCGAGAAATATGCAAAAAAGTCATTCTTATAAGAAGCCAGCTTTATGAAGTTTTACAGAAGTTTATTGTAAGTGCTGATAGAAGGTGCTGAAAACTTTCGTACAATTTGCTTTCAAGACATACGTGTTTCTATGACTTGCAGATGACGAATGGAAGTTTCTGAGCGCTGGCGTGCTGTGGGGCGCATTGATGCAGGACAGTCGATCACAGATGCTGCTCTTTTCTTCGGCGTTCATAATTCTGTAATTTCACATTTATGGATACAATTTCAAACCACACAAACAGTTGTCCAAAGGTCCGTAGCCAGTTGCCCAAGGCTTACAACCCCCGCGGAAGATCGATATATTTATATCGTAGCCTAGCGGAATCGCAGAGCGACCTCCACACTTCTGACATCTAAGGTTACAGCGTCCTCATGTATCTGCAGCTACTGTACGCCGAAGATTACATATAACTATGCTGTACCCGGGTGCCTCGAATTTGTGTTCCTCTATTTGTCCAATCAAGAGGGGCACGATTACAGTGGTGCCGGGAACATGTCAATTGGAACGTGTCTGACTGGAGCAATGTCATGTTAACTGATGAGTCAAGATTTGCTCTGGAGCCAGATGACAAGCGTATAAGGATATGACATAAAAAACGAACACGCAATCAGTCTCAAAACATCAACGAACATCACGAATTCGGAGGCGGAAACATTATGGTGTGGGCAGGGACTTCATTAGGATACCGCACCGACCTACACATCTTTAAACAGGGTTCTTTGACGGCTGTCTGGTATATAGATGAACTCGTAGAACCCATTGTGAGATTGTACGCTGCAACAGTTGGCCCTACTTTTATTTTAATGGAATATAACGCACGTCCGCATAGAGTCATCGTGGATGACTACCTGGGGAATGAAGAGATTGCGCGTATGGCGTGGCCAGTATATTGGCCGGACCTTAATCCCATTGAAAATCTTTAGGATGCTCTCGGCCGTGCTGTAGCTTCACGTTTCCCATGTCCAGGCACTCTTATTGAGATAGAAACTGCTCTACAAGAAGAATGGCGATTGCGTAACTCTGCTGTGGTTGACCACCTAATTGAAAGCATGGTCACAAGGTGTAAACTTTGTATACAGATGAGGGGTGTTCACATACCCCATTAATGTCGTTTTTTTCATTTAATGCTGCTTATTTTGACTTTATACATAATTCTGTTTAAGTCTCCAGTATGTGATTATCTGATAACTTACAAAAATTTAATATTGTTTTCATTTCTGTATATAATTATTGATTTTGTTTTATGCATAAATATATATGCTACTTTCCTGCCGAATTTTGTGTCAATCAAAGCAGTATTTGTTGATTTTTTTGCATTTTACATCTTCGTGCTTAACTTTTGGAAGTGAGTGTATATATAATTTACATATATATAAATAGTAGGATATTTCTATATAGATAGATAGGTATACATATACACAGAGTATTTACTCGAAATAGGACTTCCTGGTAGTAAGGAACTTAAAATTTTATTTCCTAGACTGCATTCTCTATCATAATGTTCAATATGACGTTGAGTAACTTTTCCATTTAAAATATTTTTAACTTTGCTATTTAAAGCACAATTCAAAACTAAAATCATGCATTTGCAATTATATAAGGTAATTCAAGTACAAATAACATCCATTCATCTGCATTCATGCCGAAGAGCTGTTACATTATAATCTCCCTGTTATTAACATGCAGTACCACATTTAGCCCCCAAAACTGTAAGCATTCGGCGTGGCATTGACTCTTCAAGGTTGTGATACGTAGTCTGAGGTATCTGGTAGCAAACGCTCACTAACTGTTGCTGCAATTCACGGGCCCTGCAAGGAGGAAGCGTGGCAACGCGAATTTGGTTTCCTAAGCAGGCCTACAAATATCCTGCAGGACTAATGTCAAGTGAAACTGTAGGCCAAGTAATGAAAATCACTGGAAGGTTCCTCGAACCATAACCTGTCCATTCGTCCTCATGACATGGTACATTATCATGTTGGTAAACACGATATTCTGCGGGCAATATGCACTGCTCGACATTGAAAATGCAACAACAAGAAGGAGTGGTCAGAAAGTGATGAAATTCGGAAAAAATACAGTGACAGCAAGCAGCAATAAGTGATCTTTATTTCAAAATGATAGTTGGAATACAGAGCGAGAACGGCGTCTGCTCAGTAGGATAAGCGATAAGCGTCTGAGGATGTGGGCGCTGACCCTTTACTATAACGGTTAATCAGTACAGCACCACGTCCACCATTATCCAAAAGAGGCCAGTAGAGGAAGGGGTCATAGAGGCGCCTCGCAGAAAGTGCTCAGATCCAGCACCTAGTCCATCCAGAGGGCAGTCGCGCTGACCAAGGTGGCCTCCGGGAATTCACCCCCTTCAACTGCCCGGGCCCAGTATTTATTGATTAAACAATTAATAAATATAGAGGGCAAAACAAAGACTTGGAGATACATCAAGATATACATATCACATTGGGTTAATTGTTACTCAGGATATCTGATATGCTACAAAATGGTTCTAGTTCTAGACTGCTTAGGTTTGGCCTGTTCATAACGCACATAAATATGCATGAATATACATCAATATACATTAAACACACATTAACATTATACATACATTACATTACGAACACAGCACATTTCCTTTCGGCTACATACTTGTGATATTCATTACTTACTGCATATTTTCACTATACATTCGTTATTAAATTGTTGCTGAACCTATTCATAGTAACACACAGTTTACATATATATGCATACATTAAGCATACAGTACACTCTAGATTCATTTGCATATTAATACAGTAGGATTTTATGTGAAATATTAATACTTAGGTCATTAGCGCTGCCACAGATTAAATTGCATATGTTATATCCTACATATTAACTAGTTTCATTTGCTTGTATATGCAGTTGAGCTTTAAGTTATATATAAATACTTTCGTAAATACCGTTGCCGTAATTTGAATTGCAAATATTATACCTTACATATACTACAGAGTGCGTGAAGTTCACTCAGTTTTAGACTGCTTAGGCTTGACCTGTGTTTAACGCACATAAATATACTTAGAAGTACATTAACATACATTGACACACATTAACAGTATTATATACATACATTACATTACGAATACAGTACATTTTCTTTCGACTACACACGTGTGCTATTCATAAACTCACTGCATACTTGCATTATATATTTGTTATTAAACTGTTACTGAATCTATTCATAGTGACGCACATATTGCATATATATTCATACATTAAACATATAGTACACTTTTGATTCATTTGCATATTAATACAGTAGTAGTTTATATTACATATTAATACTTTAGTCATTACTGTTGCCACAGATTAAAGTGCATATGGTATAACCAACATATTAACTAATTTCATCTGCATACATATACAGTTGAACTTTACATTACGTTTAAATACTTTGGTCAGCAATATTGCCGCAGTTCGAGTTGCAGATATTATACCTTACATATGCTACGGCGTGCGTGACATTTACTTGGTCTTTAACTGCTTAGGCTTGACCTGTTCTTAACGCACTTAAATATACATAAGTATACATTAACATTATACATACATTACATTACGAATACAGTGCATTTCCGTTCGACTATATACTTGTGCTATCCATTACTCACTGCATGTTTGCGCTATACATTCGTTATTAAATTGTTGCTGAACCTATTCGTAGTGATAAGCAAATTACACACACATACATATATATATATATATACTTTGTAGGACCACCGCGGACAGCGATGCACGAAGAAACACGTCTAGGCATAGAGTCAAGAAGAATGTGGATTGTGTCCTGAAGGATGGCTCTCCATTCCTTTTCCACCATTTGCCACAGTTCGTCTTCTGAACGAGGCAGGGGCAGAGTCTGAAAACGGCGTCCAACAACATCCCACACATGTTCGCTTGGTGGTAGGTCAGGAGAGTAAGGTGGCCAGAGAAGCATCAGTATACCTTGCAGAGCATCTTGGCAGATGCAAACACTGCGTGGTCGGGCGTTATATTGTTGAAAAATTCCATTACGCAGCCCCTGAAGGTAGGGGATTGCCACCGCCCGCCGTATATTATCCAAGTATCATTGGGCTGTCATAGTGCCCTGAAATCGTAGGCAATCGTAGGCAATTGTTATTGAAACCACTATGCGACGCTGTCGCGCTGTGAGAAGTTCCTTAGTTGCTGCCGGATTAGATCTGTCTCCACGTCGACGCCACACACGTATGCGGCGACTGTCACTGGATAAACAGAAGCGTGACTCATCTGAGAAGACGACGTTTCGCCATTCTGTCATCCACATCGCTCCAGTCCTGCACCATTCTAAACGTTGGCGTCTATGCTGTGGGGTCAACGGCAGTCTTCTTAACGGAGGCCGTGAGTGCACGCCACGTTCAACCAACCGACGGGAAATGGTTCTTGTCGACACGGGAACAGCTAGGTTATCTTGCACATGCTGTAGAATCGCGGTACAAGTGACTTGCGGGACCGCGACAGCTTGTCGGCGGATGCGTCGATCCACGCGTGCTGACGTCAGTCTGGCTCCACCTGCACCCATCCTTCTTCCCCCATTTCCTTGTTCAAACCTTGTTCGCCATAGCCGATGCATCGTGCTCGCATCCATGTATGTATCATCTGCGATTTGACGTAAGGACCAACCCGCCCTTCTTAGTCCGATCACCATACCCCTTCTAAAATCGTCTGTCTACTGGAAGTGTCTTCGTTTACGGCGGCCTGGCATTCTCTCCTTTTACACGTATCCGGAAGGAACGGGAGGACGCATCGCAGCAGCTCCGGAGTTTGATTTATCTCGGAATTTACCATCGGATACGCAAGAAAGCAGTTGCTTCGTATAGCAGAAGTTCTAAGAAGCACGTGGACACCTGTTTCATCCTTATATGGCTTCTAGTTCAAAAATTATGATTTTCATAATTATCTAGCCTTTTTGACGCATTTGCGACACTTTTACAGCCTCATCGAGAAGCCGCCGGAAGTCGGAGAACTACGATTTTTATACCAAAAAAAAAAGCAGAAGAGCACAAGGATTACTCTGATACAAGCCTGATGTCCATGTGATGGCACGTTAATTAATTATTTAGTTTTTAGTGAGTAAACTTGCAATATTTCTTCGTTTTCATCAGAATTCGACCGTTGGGCCATTGTACTCCGCCCGCCCCCCGACGGGCAGTAGAAAAATCGCCAAAGTCATTCCCAACGGCCAAATTCTTCTGTAGTGGGCGTTTTCAATGACACCACTAATTATACTTCTGATTGCTGCATCATTTTGAAACCAACGGCACGTACCTTCCATCATCTTCGGATGCGGTAGTTTAAAAATTTGAAACAAATCCGACAATTAGATCAAAAGTTACAAATTTTTCTCACAATTATTTGGACTTAAACGAATTTCGAGTTTGTGTTTGTGCTAGGATCCAGTGTCTGTGCGTGAGAGTACATTATTCCAGTTGGATTACCTGGATTACAAGCAGTCTTCAGGCATAGAGCAGCATAGCGGCCAAGGAGGCCTTTTGTTTTAAATATTAATTAGGATCTCTGATTACGAACACTCAATTAAACTTTCTAATTAGTTTCTTCTCGGACAAATTTGAGCGACGCTCTCCACGTAGTCTTTTTAGAAAAGTTACGCTTATTGAATAGCTGGATTTTCTGGACATCCTACGACCTACTCTTTTTCAGGTGTTAATTGGATTTTAATTTACTAGTGTGTTAATTAGCGTGTTTATTGTCTAAAATTATCATATTTCTGTAGTACATTTTATTACCATAACCCATTACAATTGTATTCTCTGAATAGTTGTAGCATGAATAGCAGTTTTATCTGGATTTTCAGATGTTAATTGTTTTTTAATTATCTAGAGTGCGAATTATTTTAGTAATGAATTACATGTGATTTAGATCTACCAATTTACTATTATCTGCTATCTCCCCTGGTTTTTCTGTTTTGATTATCGTATTTATTATGCTCACTGTTACAGGTTTTTAATTAACTGGAGTGCTAATTATTTTACTAATTAACTACTGATATTTAGATCTATCAATTTACTATTAGCTGCCATGTCCCCTGGTTTTCTTGTTCTGATTACCGTATTTATTCTGTACACCGTTACTGTTTTCATGCACACCGTTCTCTTCAACCATTGCCATAACTAGTGTGTAATACTTATATGTGTAATACCAGGTTATTTCTGATTTTTAACACCGACTTTTTATTACCTGCTGTGTTTTTTAATGAACTAGTTTGATAAGTAGTTTAGCTTCTAGCAGTGTTATATGTTTTATTAGTATTAAACACTATTCTTATTATCTGTTTCATTGCTATTACTGCCACTGCTTTATGCCTGTTAACTTAATAATGTTTCAAATAAGTTTCACATTTGCTACACTCACTGCTGTGTAAGCTGGTATCCCCACCTATCTAGTGTACCACCATCTTACCTTCCCTTACGTGCTTCTCTGCTCATCAACAGTGCATAAGCACCTCCAATAGTGCATTCCTCCTACAGTGCACCACCCCCAGTGCACCACCAGTGCAATCATTACGATTTCAACTGATAAATCAGTAGATACGTCGGCGTACCATCTCAAATTTGAAGCGTCAACCCTTATCAATTCAGCAGACATCAGCTACAAAGATAAGGTCGGCACGCTGCACGCGAGGGCAGCTGAAATTGCAATTACTTACAATGGTAAAAACATCTGTTAACCAAGGACCTACGCGTACAGCTACTAGACATCCTCGACGCTTTCAAAGAATTAGCCATTAGAGGCCCTACGCACAGTCCACAGCCACCAACACGGATCCTGGATTCCTCTGTGTGTCCACGCCAACAATAACACCTCCAACAGTCTCAAGATCCTATGCTGAGGTGTCTAAAACACCATCGAAACACACTCTCTTACTTTACCCTAAAGAAGACACAAAGCTCACAAGGAAGGAACTTAAACACCGACTCAGTGCTGAATTTCCCCTTCCCGCACTAGGGGTTAAGATCACCACGCTAAGACCAATCCAAAAAGGGGGTCTGGCAGTAGACTGTGCTACTCCCGAAGATCTTCAGAAACTTACCAAAAATCTACGGAGTACGCAAGGGAAACAACTAGTTACGACTAAACTACCATCTACTAGACTTCCCAAAGTTGCCATCCACGACGTA
This sequence comes from Stegodyphus mimosarum, assembly GCA_000611955.2. Taxonomy (NCBI): domain Eukaryota; kingdom Metazoa; phylum Arthropoda; class Arachnida; order Araneae; family Eresidae; genus Stegodyphus; species Stegodyphus mimosarum. The sequence continues at coordinate 39,012 of KK116610.1, forward strand.
CACCCAGCAGTTTCTCAGGCAGACATTGAGAAAGCACTAGAATCTGTATTTCACCTCAACAATAATTTACCTAATGTCCTCTACAGATTAAAAGACAAAGGAAATGGAGTCAAGTGGGTCCTGGAATGCACACCACCAGCCTTTCATCAACTCATGCAGTCCCCAAGATTGTACCTCGGCTCTCGAACACATCGAATCGCAGAATTTTATAACACCCGAAAATGTTACCGCTGCCAGGAATTCGGGCACACCCAACAGAACTGTAAGAACAAGATCTATTGCGCGTTCTGTTCTGGCAGCCACAACATTAAAGACTGCAACACCCGCCAACCGACCTGCATCAATTGTGAAGACTGCAACTATAGGAGCCACAATAAGACACCCTTCACGCATTCAGCCTACGACGTCACCTGCCCTACATACGGAAGGTACATTGCACGAATCAAGAGTAGCAGACAGTACGAATAATGGTACCCCTGACATCCCAAACAATCATACACAGTATGACTAATGGTGCTTTCATATCCAACACCACAAAGGAATCTCGCACAGTAAGTAAGGGTGCCATTAATGAATTCCATAACATTAACCATGGACCAATCCGATGTCTTCAAATAAACTTACAGCGATCGAAAGCGGCTGCCTCTCAAACAACCCAATACGCAGTAGAAAACAATATTGATATCATCATTGCTCAGGAACAATACTGCAAAGAGAGCTCCATCGCACTCTTCCCTCTATCGTGGCCAAAATACCATTGCAGAGATCCTACCCAAGGTACCTCACCCAGAGCGGATATCATTTTCTGCTACACAAAGTGGACACCGATAGTGCTGTTCGCCAATAGGGACCACTTTGCCATTATCTTAGAATTCTACAACAAGTACCTCATTCTCTCCTCCATCTACTCACCGCTTACAGAAGGCATTTCGATGCCACAACAGAAAGCATTAAAAGTATCATGAATAATGTATTCCTCAGCGATGATCCCCGGAATGACTCAGATATCCACAAGGAGAGAAGAAACAACTTACAGCCTCCTAACACTGACGATGATTCCCTATTTACCAACTTTGAAATCTCTAGAATAGTCAAACATCTACCAAAGAAAAAAGCGCCAGGCCGGATGGAATCGATAATTCCCTGATTCAAATTCTTCACAAGCAATTTCCAACCCTACTTCTGAAAATCTTTAGTAAATGTCTGCAGGTCAAGTTATTTCCCTCCAGCTTCAAAACAGGGCAAATTATTCTCTTCAAAAAGAAAGGACATGATGCACAAAATTCAAGTTCTTACAGGCCTATCAATTTACTACCTTCTCTAGGCAAAGTCTTCGAGAGAGCCCTGGCAAATCGCTTAAGGCATCACATTAAGAAAGAAAACTGTGGAAGTCAATTCCAATTTAGGTTCACCCCGGACAGAAGTACCTTTCATGCTATAAGTACAGTAATACAGCAAATTTCCAGCAATGATTCTCAGAACCTGCACTCAGCGTTTCTCTGCCTAGATCTTAAAAAGGCATTTGATTCTCTGTGGTGGCCTGAGGTCTAGGCACACTCAGAGAAATCAAATGCCCGAAAAATATCTACCAAACCATTCAAAGCTACTTTTCAGATAGAAAAAGTATTATTTTGTCCAATAACAGACTAATCGAAAAGAATCAAGAAAGAGGCTGTCCGCAAGGCTCCTGCCTCAGCGTGGACTTCTGGAATCAGGCTTTCGATAAAATTATCCAACACAAATGGCCGTCACACACAACATGCATCACCTTCGCTGACGATGCGGCCTTTGTTGTTAATGGTAAAACACGAGACGTGCTTGAGAATAATGTAAATAGCACACTAAATATTTTTAATGAATTATGCAAGCAGCAAAAGGTAATCATATCTCACGCAAAGTCACAAGCAGCAATTTTCAACAAGCCATCACAGAAAGTCTCCAGACTCCCAAAATTTTACATCGAAAATAAAAAGATCAAAATTTCCAAATCTATTAAATATCTAGGCATTGTCATTGATAACAAACTGAACTTTGCGAACCATCTATGTAAAAATATGTATCTATGTAAAAAACAAAATATCTAAAATAGCAACAAACTTACGAAGAATGCAAGGAATGGGCTGGAGCATTAACACAGAAATACAAAAGGTGATTTATTTCTCTGTTATCGGAAAAATAGCTCTCTATGGAGCAGCAATTTGGGCAAACCCAATGTCCTCCCGTAAACTGAAAAAACTACAAACAATTCAAAGGCCTTTTCTCCTCAACTACACCAGAGGATATAGGACAACATCGAATGCCGCATTGTGTCAGATTGCTAAAATTTCCCCTCTCTTCATAGCAGCAGAAAAAGAGTATATAAAATCAACAGTATTGCACTTAAGAAAGAATTGCACCCACAATGGAACAGAATTCAAAGCAGAATGCTACTGTACTTCCTCGCACCCGTATGAGCGACATCCTGCAGTGAAGAATAATATAACTCTCTCCATCAACAAAGAGCCGTTCATGAACAAATTCCCTCAAATCTACACAGATGGTTCTGGCCTTTACTGCGGAAAAGGATGTGAGCTAAAAGTATTTTTAGGTAATCATTTGACAGAAGAGCAGAAATTTCAACTAAACGTTGAAAACAGTGTCTTCCAAACAGAAGCAATCGCAATATTAGAAGCCATCAAATACAGTATACGCCATTCCTTTAAAACTTGCCATCTTTTTACAGATAGCTCATCCGTCATGCACGCAATAGCCTCCCCAACGAATAGATCCCCAATAATCCAGGAAATCCTCAGTGCTGCCTCTAACACAACCAACCACTGCTTCATAATATCATGGATTAAAGCTCATCTCGGCAACAAGGACAACTAGGAAGTGGATGCCCTAGCAAAAGAAGCAGATAGCGGCCTCAATGCAACGAAACTATCCATTCCATGGCCAGACCCCCACCTCAAGACGCAACTCAAAATTGCTTTTGAAAAAACAGGGCAGAACTGGTGGGACTTCGCTGAACAGGGCACCATTACGGAGGGACGGGGACGCCTTAACTTTACCTTTTTGGTTATACAGGCATAGTCCCACGCCCTCCTCCTTGTCTGTTTTTATCAGCTCCACCACAGCCGAGGGAGCGGACAAGCCCGTA
>KK116610.1:42203-65152 GCA_000611955.2 Stegodyphus mimosarum
TAGTCCTGTGAATAAGGTACAATAGTACCTGATATTTTGCCCCCGTGGTTGAGACTGCCTAAGTACAGATCCTAGCCAGTACTTCCCAGGAATTCTCCTGAGTCAACTCCCGGGGGGACGCTGAACAGGGCAGGCGCACAACAGACCTGTATCCAAAAATATGCTCTACCCCAAACGTCATAAGTAGACAAATAACATGGCTGATCTCAGGCCACGGCCATTCCCCCCACATACTTCTTCAAGAGGAATCTCTCACTTTCAGATCTTTGTGTATGTGGGGAGAGGGGAGATCCAGAACATTACCTATTCACATGCACCTTAACTGCAAATCTGCATCTAACAAGGCCAGGACTAGACCAAGATGTGAATCCGTATCTCAGATGAGCACTCAATAATAACCATATGAGGAAGCGCATATCCCCAATAACGGACACTCTGGCATCAAAGGGTCTAGAACTGTGCAACACAGAGTGATCCTCCAACTCATTCACTGAAGAATAACCTCCAATGATTAATGTTCGAATCCTTAGCTGACACAGCAAATAATGAAAACATTTCAAAATAGTTCAAATCGTCATATAAATGGTAAGAAGCACTTATACACACCAGCTAGTCAACGAACTTATATGAGTAATTCAATTATTCAAAAAATTCAAAGGGGTTCATCAACAACCAAATTAAACACATAGATTGAATCTACAAACAATGAACGACTAAGTATGTTGAACATAAAATAGCAGCCAAAGTAGACATTGGCATAAGACAGTGACGCCGCCAGCAGTGGCAGAGCTTGTGATGTCGCTTGCTCTAGACAACAGAAGCACCTCTACACCAAAACGGCACCGTGGGTCCCAGGAAGGCTTTGCTAATTTGGATAGCTAGCGTAAGGGGCCTATACCTACTTACCCAGGGTAAATAATAGGTGGCCCCCTACACTTATACCTAACCTAACCTAACCTACATAGACGTACTACTGCAGCATAAACAGGCCTCAAACGTAATCATATGTGGAGACTTTGCCACAACATATCTTGGGGATACCTCTCTAATGACTCCAAGGGCATCGATTTAGAAGATTACATCTCGAGCAAAAACCTCTGCTTCCTGAATCAAGACAACTCGCCTCCCACTTTCGACAGTGGCTACGGGATAGGGTGGTCGGATTTAACTCTTTCCACCCCGGCGACCACCAATCTCATACACAACTGGACAGTACAAGATGATATCAGTGCGTCTGACCACAAGTATATTACCTTTATCATCAACATCTCTATGGAAATTTCCATCATCAGGCGTTATAAATTGCAAAAAATAAAATAGCTCCACTAAAAATTAAGCTGCATTTGCTACTGGCTTCAAAACTTAATGAGCTTAATGATTGTACCCACAATAATGCTTTGGATACATACACAGATCACCTGCTACGAGACATCCAAACTACTTGCGAGAAGATTCTCCTGACTAGGAGCACAAAACGCATTACGTCGCTTAATTGGTGGATGAAGGAGTTACGTACTATGCGACAACGCTGCCGCGCACTTCGGTGGAAAATACGTAGCAGCCCACCAGAGGAAAAAGACGCAAGACTGCTACAATTCCAAAAAGCAAGAACAATATACAAGAGGAGTATTCTGTCTGCTAAATGCAGAAACTTGGAGCAATACTGTACAACCAACTCTGAACCCTACGCAACTCTGCGCAAGATAGCGACAAGCAAAGTCTTCACCCCCTCTCAAATTTACTTTCAGCTCAGCTCCTCTGCCACAGAAAATTCTACATTCTCTACCTTCAGCACTATCATGGATGCTATCTTTCCTACAGACGATGCTTCCAACGACACAGATTCCCAATCTCGAATTCCGGACGACTCTGCAATTCCAGCAATATCAGACACGTGCCTTCACTAATAAGGAATTAAGGACCACCTTCCACTGTCTTCCTAAGAAACGAGCTCCAGGACCAGACGGTCTTGACTACAGTATTATCAAGATAGCATTTCTTTCCACTCAGCTTTCTTTTCGACTTACTTTTACAAACTTCTAGCGTTTCATCACTTTCCAAAAGCTTTTAAATCCGGACAAGTTTTTTGCTAAGAAAAGTAAAGATCCAACAGTCCCCTTCTCTTTACGGCCCATCTGTTTACATTATGCGCTAGGAAAGACTTACGAGAGGCTGTTTGTCAGTAGATTAAAACACCACATAGAAAACACTAATTGCTTAAGTCCATGCCAATTTGGATTCAGAGCAGGGAAATCCACTACCAATGCACTAGTAGAACTCCAAGCGGCAATTCAAAACAACAGAGAGCAGAAACAGCACTCAGCTCTCATTTCCCTAGATCCAAAGGGAGCCTTCGACTCTCTATGGTGGCCTGCTATCAAGCAGGCTCTAAGGGATGCTCACTGCCCTGCTAACCTATATAAAACCTTCTGCAATTATCTTGCAGACAGAGAACTTCTCATATCTACCAATAATGGCATCATAAGACAACCACAAGTCAGAGGCTGCCCTCAAGGTTCATGTACAGGCCCAGTACTCTGGAACCTCACATTTAACCACGTGATCAGGCATCCCTGGCTGTCATATGCAAAACTAGTTGCTTACGCAGATGACGCCACCTTTGTCATTAGTGGGAATACTCTCAACGAAATTGACCAACATGGCACAGGAGTATGCTCCATCTTCGCAAATCTATGCCACAGTATTAAATTAACCATCTCCGAGGCCAAATGCAGAGCGCTGCTCATTCCTAGAAAGGGGCAGAATCCACTCAGGAAGCCATGTATTCCTATCAATGGGAAAAACATAAAATTTCGCAATGACGTGAAACTGCTAGGCCTTGTATGGGATAAAGGACTTACCTGGCTGCCTCATATAGTTCATTTAGCTCATCTTAAAACAAAAACTCAAGCCATTGCAAACAAAATACATCAACTGCAGGGTGTCACTTGGGGAAGGAACCCTCACTTCCAGAAATTACTGTACAAAACAGTAATTGAAAAAATGGTTACCTACGCCGCTGCCATCTGGGCATCACCAATGGGAGGACGCAAAGTTAAACAGCTACTCTCAGTGCAATGGCCATTTGCCCTCACCATAACCAGAGCCTTCCGAACAACTTCCACAGATGCGCGAAACGTTTTAGTCGGCCTGCTTCCACTCCACATCTACCTTGAGCATGAGACAGTGCTATCAAAGTTACTCCATCTGCAACAGGAAATTACCTACCATGGCTCCACATTCGCTCCTACAGAGTTTGAGCTACGATGTACTGTATCCCACACCCCTCTCGCAGACAAAGAAAAAGGCATTAAAGTCATACTGACACAGCACAGCGGCTCAGAGCTGACCTCAGCCATCTTCTCAGATGGCTCAAAATCTGATGCAGGTGTAGGAAGTGTCCTTGTCCATCTCACTAACTCTGAACAGATATATCACTGGAAGGACACCTCGCGGAACATAACAGCGTCTTCCAGGCAGAAGCCTTAGCATTGGAGCAAGCAGTCCGCTATGCCATTACACAAAATCTCCGAAATATACAAATTATCTCAGACAGCGAATCTGTTCTACAAGCAATCCGTAATCATTCACATTTTTCACAACCAGTAAGGTCCATACAACAATTACTTCTCAACAGCACGCATCTGAATATCACGCTCCATTGGACCAAGGCACATGCAGGATATGCGGGGAATGAGCTCGCTGATTCTCTAGCCAAAGAAACGGCTTCTAATATAGGGGCTACCCAATGCTACTTTCCGGCACCAAGATCCTACCTTAAGCACCGTATTCTGAACACTTCCCTACAAAAATGGCAAATGGAATGGGACAACAGCGACAAAGGCCGTCGCACGTACGATTTTCTCCCAAAAATCTGCATAAAAATGGCATTGCTCTGCTCAGTTTACTAGATATATCAGTGGACATGGCCTATTCCCTGAGTATTTCTTCACCCGAGCCATCACGGACTCGAGCCTTTGCATTTGCGGAGCACAAGGAAACCCTGACCACTATGTCACCGAATGTCCACTAACCGAAAGATTCCATATCAGAATGCCCTCCACCAATATCAACCCATTCAGACGGTTTATACTGAGAACTCCAGCCCTGCGACAGAGGATCTACATCATCATAAACCTGCTAATGTCAGTAGGACTGGATAAGTGTGGCCACGAACTAAGTAAGATCTATGTCAATTTTCTTCTTGAAACGTGCTTTTCTCCTGAAACTTGCTTTTCATGTTTTACTCCACCAGCAACAGTGCCAACGCGTGCCACTAGTACCAGAATTGCAGCAGTCAAAAATAATTAATTAATTAAGTAATCGAACAGTGAGATAAATAATATTCAAGCTTACATGAATTTATCTATTCAATGTAACTACGATACATACGTACTTTATGTATCCAAGAATTATTGTATATATATAGCGTCAACAACATTACTCAAGTACCCATAAATAATGTATATAGTACATGTAATCAACTAATCAAATGGTTTTATTGTAATCAAGTATTCAAGCATATAACTAGTATTTAAATGCATAAACGGTATTCATAACATAATTATGTATCTATTATGTTTTTACTGCAGTCAAGTATTCAAGTATATAACTAGCATTTAAATGTATCAACGGCTATTATAACATAATTATGTATCTACTATAAAAACGCACATATATACTCAAATAACTCAACTCCAAATAATGAATGTAAATAGGTCTAATGTATGTCTTACCGTAATCAAGCTGTCAAAGACATATCTAATGTATTCATGTAACTCTGTCAGGTATCCAATGTATTAATGTATTTTATTGATGGATCCTATTTCATGCACTTAAGAAGTATTAATATTATTACTATTGTTATTATTATCCGTATGACTATTATTAATATTAATATTAGCATTTGACATTTTATTATTATTTGTCTTACATATATGTATTATTCTGTATGTATATGTATTAGTATTAGTATATGTCGATGTATCTAAGAATTATGTCAACGTGCGACCAAGAGTTTCACCAACGCATTCTACAGCTAATATATTTTAACAGCTTATATATTCACTCAGCTAATGTATTCATGAAACATCATCCAAGTCCGTGTTCGTTCATGCAACTTCACATAGAAGCAAATGCATTCCCGAGGCAAGCCTCCTGGGACTCGACTGCTGCCGCTTCATGATAGTGCACGGCGTGGAACATATACCTGCTTACCTTTGTTAGACATCAGGTGTCCCCGTCCTCCGTCACCTATCACCTATTACACGTATCCTCCGGGACAAAAACCAACTTTCTTCGATAATTCGTCTCGCAGAAATAACGACACGAATATTGCCCATTCTGCACGTTCCTTCCCTTATATCTTACTTCATGTGCATTGGAGATCTGCGCATTTCCTATCATTCGCATAACTCAGTGACGTGCGTCTAGTCTAAAATTTGCATAAATTTTTGACCATTTCTTCTTGGTCTTGCATTTTCAATGTCGAGCAGTGTATTTCTCATGAATGTTTGAACCTGGTCTCCGACTAGTTCACGTAGCCCATGCCTGTCAGAAATTATTCTCTGGTATCGTCCTCCAGGAAGACATTGCGGACACCATAATGTCACGCCACCCTCCTTCGCTCCTCTCAATTGTTCATCCGAGAACCTGGGTTTCGTTTCTTAATCAGCATACTACCACGGTCTTGCCTCCGTCCAACTGTTCATTGGAGAGCCTGGGTTTCCGTTTTTAATCGGCATAGGCCTGTCGCTGTGATGCACCAGAAAACGTGATTCGTCGGACTATACAACCATCGAGCATTCTTCTAGTGTCCAATTCCGATGTTTGTTGGCCAGACGCAGCTGGCGATGATGCGCCTTCAGTTCACTGACATGCTTATTCCTCCGGCTGGGTAGGCTCATTCGCAGTACTGCACGCTGGGAAGTGTGTTGAGGAACAGTGGCTGGGTCGCCTATGTTGCAGTTGGGAGTGATTTCGAATCTTGTGGCTGTACGGTCACCGCGAAAAATGCGTAGCATTCTCCGTTGTTCTCTGGAATAAATGCACCGCCGGGAACCCACAGCTGGCCGCTGACTTCTCGTTTCATCATCCATATACGACTTTCGATATGTGCTCACAACAACTGCACTTCAACAGTCCTCTGACAGCTCCGTTTCTGATATTTATGTTCCCAGTCGCCGATCCATAATGATTTAACCTCTGTCGAAGTCTCATAATTGTATTTAATAGCTTTCTGATAGTCGTAATACTTTAACGTCTTGCTTAGGTCCGTATTCAGAGATGTTCTTCTTGAAGATGCGCACAAAATCCATATATCTACTTTCAAAATACTTTTTAAATGTTCACAAACGAGAAATACGTTTTTATTGTTCCTTCGTAATTACGAATATATTGCTTATATTTTTAGTATCACCCTTTTATATGCGATAAAAATTTAATAGAAGATATTGACTGTAATCCTTTATAATTTCAACTGAGTTCTCTCTAGCCAATATAAGGTAAATATATAAGTTAATTAAAAATAACAACCTAAGTTTCTCGTTCAGTCCCTTAGCTGTCATATTCAACATCAGAAATTGTTTCTTATCGTAGTATATATTTAGGGTTAAATGTAATTCTTAAATAGATGTCTCTGCACGCAGGTACGACTCCTGAATCCTCAGAAGAGACTTCAGAATGCGACGAAATTACAGAAGGTAAATTTACATTTTATAATTATTACATGCAACTACCTAGGTTCGAACTAACCATCTGTAACAAGACTTTTGGTAGTACCCGGAGTCTTTTTCGCAGTAGACGCTATTATTGAACTTTCTTATCGTGTGGTATTATATATATATCAATAGATGTATATGCAAATAACTTAAATATTTGAAATGTATTCCAAATGTATTCGATTGTTTAAATAAGAGAATCATCTTCTTTTTATTACAAAATACGCCGCTCTTAAAGCTAAAGTTTTTTCTTTCTGAAAGCAAGTAATCCGAAAAGAAAATGTCGTGAATTGGCATATGACTTCGAAACCAGTCCTGCAAAGTTAAAATTTTACTCTGATTCCTTCAATATTCATTATTCGTGTTAATATTTCAATTATTCCTTTTCAGGTCAGGAAAGTACTCCTGGGATGGAAACAATGTTTCCTTGTCAGTCGTTGTTATCCTGACTTATGAACTGCTAGTTGTGGAATCTGGGATTCGACCTTTGTCCTGCTTGATTACCTTTGGTACTGTTTTAATTCTGGTTCGGCTGGTGACTTTCTTCCTACATGATATGCCCTTAGAAGGCTCCTTACTTTCGCCTAAAACTTGACCATTTAGCCTGAGTCATCGCACATCTAACGCTTGAAAAGTAAATTCTGATTAGTTTGCTCGCAGGTTTTGTCGTCTTTGTAAGGCTCATTCATATCTGGTCTTCTCGTTCTTTTACTTCCCAACAGGCGCTGCTGACCACTCTTTTGCTCACCAGATCAGAGGAATCTTTGTACATTTGCATGCATTCGGAATAACTGTCTTTTGTGTTTTTCCCCCTGTTCTCCATTGCTTTTTCGAGAATCGTTCAACATAATTTTTTTCTGATCTTGTACACCATTTTCTGCCGTACTTTCATCTTCTTTCTGGGTCTCATGCTTCGGATATTAACGTTGCATCAGCTGCCTTTTTAGGCATTCGTGGTTCACACTTCCCGCAAATCATCTCATAATAGCGCTTCATTTGCCGATGATACCTTTAATGCTTTTACTATATTGATCCTTGTTCCTTCAGAAATAGTGCTTTTCCCTCATATATTCAATTAAATATGGATCTTCGAGCTTATTACAATACTCCCCAAATCTTTGTTCTGGTGCACTCAAGAAAGAATGTGTAATTGTCAAAGCTTTATCTCCCGCCTTAAAATCACTTTTCTAGCTTTGTTTGTCATAATGGGACACTTTTCTCACTTTGGCCATGTCTGGAATTCTAATTACCTCGTGCATTAATGTTTAAATATCTGTCGCAATAAATTCAGCGGAACGTTTTATGAACAAAAGAATTTTATCTAGCTCTTTAAGTGGAAAGTTTTTTAGGATTTCTCAGGAAGACATCTACTTAAACAGCATTTTACCTAGTTTTTTTTTCACCCGATCCAGCAATGTTTGCCTGTGGTCTATAACGAAACATTTTAGAATGTTATATAAATTTCTACAACTCCCGAAAATAGTGAGTTCTCTCTTTTTCTGGACTATATTTCTTATTCTGAAAAAGGCTGATGTTGGAGCATTATCTCATTTCTTCGTATTACTTAAACTCGCTGTGAAAAGTGTTCTTAATTTATTATTATTATGTGTAACTTTCGAATAAGCAGAACATTGTCAATTATTTCATAATTTCCAGTTTCATTCCGTCTTTCTAACACCCGTGATATCATGATGTTTAAACCCATTACAGCACACTTAATTGCTGTCACTTTACATTTTCATTAAATTACATTTGTGACCACGACTCATCGTGACAGTGAATTCCCATTCTATTCTGGATGCCAATGTCACACGGAAGTCGCATACACAAAGTAAACATTCAATGTTATTACAAGAAAGTTGCCAGTGTCCCTCCCCCTTACCTTCGTTAATATTGCTCACCTAAATATTCTTTGATGGGAGGTATCCTTGCGCACTCTTCCGTCTTCGTTCAAATTACTGTTAAATATTTCAATAAATCTTTCGAAAAAATTTATTTTTATAGTAATATGTTGCGATTTGCGTTACTTCTGTTTTATTAAATATATTGAAAGTTTATGGCCTGTTTTTACTCGGTGAGATACTAATAAATCGTGGAACTTTATTTTGTGATGAATGCATTTAGATTCAACCATGTGTAGGATTAACAAAAGAGGTTGTCCAAAGATGATAATTTTTTTTTGGGGGGGGGGGTTGAGGATTTTTGTGACGACCGTCTATTCAGCTCTGTTGCTCCTTTTACCTGAATATCGCACCACTGCTAAGTTCTCGAGGAAACACACTTAACTATATATTGATGTGAATGATATCATTTATAATTAATATATAACAAAAAATGTAATTTAAAATTTATGAACAGAAAGGAATAAAGCACTGGCAATCGATTTACTTTTATCTGTACTTCGAAGGAAGTGGCAGGAAAGTCATCATCAAATGTTAACTCATATTTTTCTCTCACTCTTTAAAAATCTTGAATTTAGGGACTTTACGCATTTTACTACAGCACTTCGAGTCATAATCAGCTGTTTCTCGATATTTATTTTACGAGTTAATTACTTACTTTCATGGGTGATACCTTGCGTTTTCAAGTTTATATATGCATTACAAATGATGCTATATACCTACAATACTACTAATGATGTCACACTTTCAAAACCAGGTACTAGTTAAATGAAATCATATTCTTCATTTTTAAAGTGTTTAGGATATTTTGGAGTAAGCGAAGTGTGAAATAAGCAACGCCCTCGTCGTTAGTCTAACCACGAAACTTTCAAACATGCGCCGAGTGTGCTGCCCACTACATCAGGCTGGCCTGCTAAGAACGCAGGAGAAATACCTTATACAATTATATAGCTTTGCAAAAGCTAAATTACTTAAATTAAAGCTTTTCACTGTATATGTTTCCTTTACGTTCTTTTCTGACATTCTTTTTTGTGCTACAGCATCGCAAGTCGTAGTGATGCTAATAAATCTATCAGTACGGTTTCAATCAGTTGAACAGTAGTGAAGGACAACACAGTTAACTACTAGTAGAAAATTGCTCAGTTATTTTATCGAAGCGTCCGGATTAAGGTGCCGGAGCACGAAAACGCAAACCCGCAAATCTACAACTATCAAATCTTGCACGAAACTGAGAACGGAGCGCCCATGCGATAACGGAAACGCGCTCTCTCTCAAAGTCAAAAATACCTCAGTTTAAATGCGGGCTTAGTCATTTCCAACTTTGTGAATGAACAGAGAAAGCAGAAATTAAAATAAAGCCTGAAATTAAAGTTTACCGGTTAATTAACATAAGATACCCTATATCGTAAAAATTTGATTAATGGTGTATGTGTCATTTCCCAATTTCTAGTGGCAATAGTACTTCCTTTATTGATTAAATATTCGAATTGTGAGCTATGACTTGTTCGACATATGTGTAAAAGGAAAAATGAAATAAACATTATCACTATTAACACCAAATACGAAATATTCCGTCTGACAATGTTCCATTCCATTCATAGTTCTTATAAAGTGGAAATAGTATAATTTCCATTTGCCTTTTTTGACATAACTATTTTCTTGATATAATTGATTCTTCTATTTCTTTTAGAAGAAGAAATAACGACACATGAAATACGTTCGCCTGAAACATGTGAGTATGATTATCCATTACTTTTAAACACGACACTTAGACTCTTTGCTGACATTACAATTGTCTAAACAGAACTAATAAATTGTCTAAATATTGTTCTAAAATTATAATCTGTATAAAATTGTGGGGCACATAGCTCACTCACAATGATTTAAAATGAAAAGCAATATGTGTCGTCAGAATCAATTACCCCAAAAAAATATTATGCGTGGAATTTACAGTTAACGTCTGTCTAAGAGTGTCTTCATTCTAAACCCACATCTAGCCCCTCTTATTTCGTATAATGCAATATACTATTCCCTGTTCGTTCCAGCTTCCATCAGGTAATCCTATCATATATACACTGGTGTCCAAAAGTTAAGCATAATTGATAATTATCTGAATAAAGAAGGAACTGTAAATCAGAATGGCGGGAAACGTGATATGTGAGTGTAAAATGGTTATAAAATAAGGAAGCAAATCAAAAGAACGATAATAATTAATTTTATTATCCAAAGTAGCAGTTTGAAAGAAAACTGAGAATAGCAAGGGTTCACACTTTAAAGAAAAAATGAAAGAAAACATTAAATAAATTACTGATGCTGCAGTTTAATAAGGCGTGTGGTCACCTCTGACAGCCAGGCACGCTGCACAGCGATTTACCATACTTGCTATGAGATGGTGAATGAGTTGTGGGCTCAAACGGTTCCAAGCTTCTTGAAGTGTTCTCTTTAGTTCTGTAACGGAGCTTGGTGGATGCGAAAGTGCTGCAATTTGTCTACCGAGCATATCGCATACAGGATTTAAATCAGCGGAGTTCGCAGGCCACGACATGCGCTGGATGTTCTGCGTTTTAAGGAAGTCATCAAACAGCACCGCTCGGTGACGTGGCGCATTATCATCCATGAATATGAAGTCAGGACCGACAGCACCTCGAAAGAAGGGAACATAACTTCGTCTGTATGTTTGACCAGTCACAGACCCGTGTCAAAGAAATGGAGGTTTGTGCGGCCGTCCGTCATGATGCCTGCCCATACTATTACTCCTTTTGATGGAAAATGATTTCTTTCCGATATGTTTCTTGGTTCAAAACGTGTTCCACGTTCTCTCCATATCGTTACTCGACGAGAATCAGTACTCAGACTAAACCGGGACTCGTCACTGAACATCACATTGGCCCACTCTGCCACTCTCCAATGTTGATGTTTCAAACTCCAGTTCAAACGAGCGCGCTTCTGCATACACGTGAGGGGACTGCAAACTGCTGGTCTTCTGGCATACAGGCCAGCATGATTGAGCCTCCTGTAAACAGTTTGTCTCGAAATTCGTATTCCTGTGTCGACTGTGAGCGCCGAACCCAGTGCTCTGGCAGTACTGCTCCTCTGACGTCGCGCACTTATTACCAGATATCGGTCTTGGCGAGGGGTTATGGTCGACCTGATACTGGTCGTCGGGTAACGTCTTCCGTTCTTTGAATCCTCTGCTCAGTCGTAAGATCACAGAGTGGTTCACATTCAGAATTCGAGACACTTGTGTTTGTGATCGTCCGGATTCCAGCATTCCAACGATTCTTCCTTTCGCAAACATCTCCAATTGGCGTCTTTGTGCCATCATTCACCTTGTTTGATGGTTAACAACGTTCTTTTGCACAGCAGTTGCCCGAAACTTGTCTGAACTGCCTATGCTGCGTGAATCGGTTTCTCTGCGTTGCGACATGCGCAGGTGCTTCGCGCAGGACGTAGTCGACTGAAAAGTTTTGCATAAACCCGGTGTTTCTTCTTCACCCAATTAATATCTGCAAGAAATCTGGAATAATTTTACGAATATTTACTCCATGTTTTTCGCATTTTACAATTTATGCTTAACTTTTGGACACCAGTGTATATAGAGATATATAATTTTCTTTAAAAAGTTAAAACTTAAACGATAGCGTTTTATGGTTTTGAAAAAACTGCGCATGTAGTGCTAATTTTATTATTCTATTATTAACAAGTAAGAATGCAAAAGCTATAGTACACCCGAAACTCTCTGAATCCTGTTCGAAGAAGCACGTTAGCGCCAAAGTTACATAATAAACACAATTAAAACTTCAAAATCACAAGAAAAAATTCACAAGAAAATATAACTCAAAAAGTGCCATGAAAATTGTAATTTTTTGGCTAAATGGGAAAAGCAGAAGTTGCAAGAAAATTATGTACCTTGTTTTCTTACAACTTCTGCTTTTTCCATTTAGCCCAAAAATTAAAATTTTCATCTCACTTTTTTAGTTATATTTTCTTGTGAATTTTTTCTTGTGATTTTGAAGTTTTAATTGTGTTTATTATGTAACTTTGGCAGTAACGTGCTTCTTCGAATAGGATTCAGAGGGTTTCGGGTGTACTATAGCTTTTGCATTCATATGTGTGTGGTGTGTGTGTACAGATATATACCATAGGACGACTTTGTATATATAATTACATATATATAAATAATAGGATATTTCTATATACATAGATAAATAGACAGATAGATAGATATACATAGACACAGAGTATTTATTCGAAATAGGACTTCCTGGCAGTAAGGAACCGAAAATTTTATTTCGTAGAGTGTAGTCTCTATCATAATGTCCAATATGACGTTGAGCAATTTTGCCAATTGAAACATTTTAGATCTTTGCCATTTCAAAGCATAATGGAAACTTTAAATCATGTTTTTACAATTATATCAAGTTATTCAAGCTCAATTAACATCCATTCACTAGCATTTTTGCCAAAGAATGATCTCCGTGCTACAACGTAGTACCACATTTAGTTCCCAAAGCGGTAAGCACTCAGCGTGACATTGACTCTAAAAGGTGCTGATACGCAATCTGAGGTATGTGGTACCAAGCGCTCACCAACTGGTGCTGGAAGTCACACACCCTGCAAAGTGTAAGCGTGGCAGCGCGAATTTGGTTTTCTAGGCGGTCCCACAAATATCCTACAGGACTAATGTCAGGTGAACCATAATGTACCCGCCATTGTGTTCACTTCAAATGTTCATCTGAGAAGCTGGGTTTCGTTTATTAATCGGCATACTAGCAGAGGCTTGCTTCCGTCCAACTGTTCATCCGAGAGCCTGAGTGTTGTTTTTTAATCGGTTTATTCCCGTTTTTGAATTGACACAGGCCAGTCGCTGTGATGAACCAGGAAACATGATTCGTCGGACTGTACAACCTTCGTCCATTCTTCTAATGTCCAATTCCGATGTTTGTTGGCCACAAGCAGCTGGAGATAACGTGCCGTCAGTGCAAAGATCTGCTTATTTCTTCCTCTGTTAGGCCTATTCGCAGTAATGTACGCTGGGCAATGTGTTAACGTAGAGTGTCTGGGTCGCCATTGTTGTAGTTGGGGGTAATTTGGACTCTTGTGGCTGTCTGGTCACCGCGTAAATTGCATAGTATTGTCCGCTCTCCTCCGGAATCAATGCAACTTCGAGGGCCCAGTGGTGGCTTCTCGTTTCATCATCCAAACACCACTTTTGATATCTGCTTACAATAACTGCACTTGAACAGTCTGATATTTATCTTCCCAGTCGCCGATCCATAACGATTTGACCTCTGTCGAAGTCTCATAAAGAAGATGCTTTTTCGATTACCTCCCTAATCAGACTATGTATGGATAGACAATGCATAGTGGCTTTGTACACTCCATCACACGCGCAAGCGCATTGGTTTTGTTCCTGGGCGAGCCCATTGTTAAACATGGAGGGCTATCATAATGCAATGGCTCTTCTGTATATACTATTAATATCTTGGGAAGAATGGAAGTTTTATAAAATACTAATGAACAATGCAAAAATATTTATATTATCTAATCAAGTTAAATACATTCCTAATAGCAGTTTTTCGTTTACAGCAAATAGTAGATTAATGATTATTCAGCGATTAAACAATGCTTAGAACTTCTTCTTATCAGATGTATGTATGTGTATAATAAACATAATATATTTAGTTATGATTCACATGTACAATTTTCCAAAAGAGGTTTTGTATTTTAGCATAGAAAATTATCTATCATATCTTATGGCAGTATAGGTGGGAACTGGAAAAGTTATTAAGATTTTTCAAAGCTTTGTAAATACTGGTAAAAATAATCTTTTTCCCAGAAAATATATAGTGAAGTATTTTGAATTTTTCTTCAGATTCAGTTAGGAAATGTGTTCTTTTGTAGAATTAAAATAGTACAAAAATTATCTCTTTCTCTCTCTGCACGCAGGTACGACTCTTGAATCCTCAGAAGAGACTTCAGAAGGCGACGAAGTTACAGAAGGTAAATTTTATACCATACTTATTACATGCAGTTATCTAACGTCATGCGTACGATCTGTAACAAAAACTTTGGTGTTGTCCGCAGTCTTTTTTCGCCGTAGACACCATTATTGATTTTCCTGATCGTGTGGTATTATATATATGAATAGATGTATATACAAATAACTTAAATTTTTGAAATGTATTCGAAATGTGTTCGATTGTCTAAATAAAAGAATAAACTTCTGTCGTATTTCAAAATAAGGCGCTCTTAAAGCTATAGTTCTTTCTTTCTGAAACGAAGTCCTCCGTAAAGAAAATGTCGCGAATTGACGTATGCGTTCGAAACATGTCCTGTAAAGTTAAAATTTTACTCTGATTCCTTCAATATTCATTATTCGTCTTATTATCTGAACTGAAACTACCTACATAGGGATTATTGCATCCAGACATAAAATCAACTGAATACTCAAAGAAAATAATTTAAATTGTCGCTTGCCTTTATTTCTTTGGAAGTCGTTCATTCTTTTTCGCAGCATTCCTTGCCAAGTCGGGAAAGTGATCGTGCAATGGAAACATGGTTTGTTTGTCGGTCGTTTGTTTCCTAACTTATCAGCTGATAGTTTTATATTCTGGGATTTGCCCTTTATACTGCTTGATTAACTTTCGTGGCGTTGGAATTCTGGTGCTGCGGGTCACTTTCTTTCTACATGATATGCCGTCAGAAGCCCCCTTACAATTTAGATTGAGTCATGCCACTTCTAACGCTTGTAAAGTAAATTCTGATTAGTTTTTTTTGGGCTTTTATCGTCTTTGTGAGGCTCATTCATATCTGGTCTTATCGTTCGTTTATTTCCCAACAGGCGTTGCTGACAACTTGTTTGATCATCACATCTGAGGAATCTTAGTACTTTTGTATGTTTTCGGAATAACTTTCTTTTGTGACTTTCCCGCTGTTCTCCACTGCTTTTTCGAGACTCGTTGATTAAAATTTTTTTTTCTAATCTTGTACACTATTTTCTGGCTTAATTTCATTTTTTGCGGGTCTCATGCTTCGGATATTAACGTTGTATCAGCTACCTTTTTAGGCATTCGTGGTTCGCACTTCCCGCAAATCATCTCGTTAGCGGTGACATATCAGCCCTTTCATAATAGCGCCTCATTTGCCGATGATGCCTTTCATGCTTTCACCATATTGATCCTTGCTCTTTCAGAAATACTGCTGTTTCCCACATATTTTCAATTAAAAATGGATCTTCGAGCTCATTAGGAAACTTCCAAAGTCTTTCTTCTGGTGCGCACAAAAGAGAATGTTTAATTTTCAAGCCTTTATCTCCCACCTTAAAATCACTTTCCTACCTGTGTTTCTCATAATGGGACACTTTTCTGATTTTGGCTAAATCCGGAATTCTAATTACCTTGTGTGTTGATGTTTAAATTTCTGCCGCATTAAAGTCCGCGGACTGATTTATGAACAAAGAATTTTATCTCGCCCTTTGGTTGGCGAGCTTTTTAGGATTTGTCACGAACACATCTACTTAAAGAGCATTTTACCTAGGTTTTTTTCACCGGATCCAGGAATATTTGCCTGTAGTTGAATTCTTTAAGTGATTTATTTATTTGATCTTTTCATATTGACTTGCAATATTTTTAAATTCTGCTCTAATTTTTTCTACATTTACGACAATCTCCTTAAGGCTGCTCCATCATCTGTTCCAAAGATTGACTATTCCTTATATGATTTTAAAATTAATTTGAACCCCTGTGTTCTGTTACATGATATTAAATCCCAATTGACGGATAAACATTTCACGGCTTTTAATCAAAACTCTGGCACAGAATGTGATGACTATTTTTCTCAATTGCATTTTTCGGAGAACTCTGATAATTCTGATAATCCATCTGATTCAGGTATAAATTTTAGTGAATTATCAATTGAGCTCGCCCAGCTAGAACCCAGACATTCTTTCAAAGCATCTTGCTATCAGACCTCAGATACACCAACCAATATTTCTAGATGTGATTCCTCTCATTCCACTAATGTAGATGAATCGCTTCGAGTTCCTGAGTAAGAAAGTTTCAAAGCAACTCATTCTCCTAACCTAGAATCTGACTCCTAGGCTCCGACTTTGGATCTCTCAAGAATAACACAGATCAATTCAAACATCAGTAGCATTTTCTGTCATCTTGAAAACAGAAGAGCGGCCACAAGCTTTCTCCAACTGACCTTCGTGTCCTGACAGACTATTTGTCTAACATCAGAGAAGTATTGCTAGAGCAGGAGAGATAGGTCATTGAATTTAATGTCGCAAATTCTTTAGTCTCGCAATTCTCAACAACGCTCCAAAATATTCAATTACGGCTAACAACCTTAAATTTAAACTTACAATCGCAATTTCAGTCGCCCGCACAGAACAGTTCGTTCTTAGTCACAGTAAGCACCCAGACTGATACGTCTACTCTACCTGACACTCAGCAAATTCTGACTCAATCTGAGTCTCAACGGCTTGTGCAATCGGATAATATATTAAATCTGCCAGAAACCATATCAACGGATAAAGATCCTATTGCTTTATTAGAATCTAAACCTAACACTACTACTACTTTCACTCTTTTGGCTCCTTTGTCGTTTCAGCCCCGACCACAGTGTTCGTCAAGTACCAAACAATTGCATAACCTAGTAGGTTCTTTAACTACACAGAACTCTCGTACTGATATTTCAGACTCACATATCTCAGTAGATAAATTCTCTTTACAGAATCCTGTACTGACAGTACAGTAATTTCAGAATCTTATGCACTACAGGAGGTAACCCTTGAAACGCCCATCTTCTTCAACAGTATCTACTTCAACAACATTAGCTCCCAATACTACCTTCTCTAAAACCACATACTCTCGACCACGAGGACAGCGTGTTTTTGTTGGTAAGCAATTTGTTGACGTATTGGATGGAAAGTCTACTACTCAAAAGCAGCCACGTATATTATATCTCAATCCTTTTGCTTCACAATCAGTTTCAAAATCTCATTCATTAACATCTCCAGTGAGCTCTCGGCATTTAGTTTCAAGTTCGTATTGCGTTTAGATTTTATCTTCAAAATCTACCCAAACTCCTCGTGAACTGCGCATTCTATTGGCTACTGCCTTAGCAAAGGAACAACTTACGTATTCTTTCCAACAATTCGTCCCACCCAGAAAGGAGACCTTTTAATCCGTCTCAAAAACACTTCACAATTTGAGACACTACAGGATTTCATTTTAAATCACAATCGCCTAGCAGACCAAAGTTCCTAAGCTTTCTTTCATTCAAGGTAACCTGCAACGCTTAACTGCTAGTACCAGTCAACTCGTACATACTTTCCTAGAATATAACTTTGATTTAGAATTCTTGCAGGAATACTATGTTTGTCAATCTAAAATACCGGGTCTACCACATTCCCTTAATGTATTTCAATCTACTTCCAGCACATCTGCAATTATGTCCCATTCATCCCTTCCGGTCCAACTTTTCTATCAACCCACATGTACTGTTTCAGTGATTCTATACTCTAGCAATCATACTCTTGTGTTCACATCCATATATATTCCACCGTCCCAAGACTCAGACTCACTGCTTCTGGAACTGGAAACTCTATTTACCAAAACCTCATACAAACATCAACATATTTTGGCGGGGGACTTTAATACCTCCAATCCCTTGTGGGGTTCTAGGGACAGTGATGTTAGAGGTCATAAATTGATTGATTTTTTAGCAGCTCATAATTTGGTTGTTCTAAATAACATTGATTCAGCACCAACTTTCTGGACACCACGATCAGAAGGATGGATAGATATCTTAATTGTCAATTCAAGCATTGCTCCACAATTTCAAAACTGGCAGGTACGTGACGACCTAGTTAGTTTGATTGACCATAATGTTATTTCCTTCCTTCTTGACTCTTCTGTCTCATACCAAACAGTTCAACGCTTTAAAACTTTGGGTGTGAGCGATCTTCAATTTCGAACTTCTTTTGCGCCGCTAGCCCAAGAATTCACCAAATTTTTCACTGAATGTTCAACTAAACAGAATGTAGATTTGATTTATCATCAATTTGTTAAAGCAATATATGACACTTGTCTCCACAGCTTTCAGTTTAAATCTTTTCTAAGTTTCAACAATGCTTCTTGGTGGACATCCGCGCTTCAAGATCAGACCCGACAAGCTAGAACTCTTCGACGAAAGGCTCAGGCTTGCTCCATTCCTACACTCCGATGAGCACATTTTCAGATTTAATAGCAGACATAAGCAAAATATGAAGGGGCAATACGTAAAGCAAAACTAGATTCTTGGCGATCTCTTTGTTCCTCAATATTAGATCCTCATGGTATTGTTTTTAAGATTGCAGTTAATAAGGTCTTCAGACCTACTAACATCTCGCAACACTTTTTCCTCCGGCACAATCTCAACGACACTTCTTTACTTCGTTTTTAGATAACATTTTTCCAAACGATGTCTTTGAAAATGATACTCTTGAACAGGCCTCTCGGCGTACAGCTTATTTGAAGGCCAGTGAAGAGAAGCCCTCGCGAACTTATACTCCCCGACAGCTTATGAAATTCGTTACATCATAAGATCACTGAACCCTAGGAAAGCTCCGGGACCGGATCTTATCGACAATAATTTAATCCGTATTCTTTATTCTTCTTTTCCAGCTCTTATACACGCCTTTCTTAACGCCTGCTGGAAGTTTCAACTCTTTGCCTATGATTGCAAATTAGCTGAAGTTGTTCTTTTTCTTAAAACTGATAAAGACCCTGCTCAATCTTCCTCTCACCATCCTATTTGCTTACTTCCAGCTTTTCGCAAATTATTGGAAAGTACTATACTACTTCGTCTCAATTATTTTCTGAATCAAGTTAGCTATTTTCACTCTTCTCAATTTGGTTTTCGGAAAGATTCTTCAACAGAGCACTTTTTTAACACACTCCTTCACAATCCTGGAGCAGAAAAGGGCAATGAGCTTCATTGTTTAGACATTTCTCTGGACATCAAAGGTGCATTTGATGCGCTCTGGTGGCCAGACGTTTTTCAAAATATACCTCAGATGGGCTGTCCAAAGTTTAAATTTTATTTGCAATTACTTTAAAGACCAGATTTTACTTTAAAGACGGCGTGTTCAGATTCCCCCAACAACAGATTCAATTATGAAGTCAGTAAACCGAGGTTGTCCCCAGGGCTCCTGCTTCGGTCCGTTTTTTGGAACATTGTTGCCAACTCTCTTTTGTTACAATTTGACTCAGTCACTTATGTTAAACTCATCGCATATGCAGATGATTTTGTCTTAATAGTCGCAGGTCTTTCTCAGATTGCTAATGCAGCGTAACATTGTCTCAATCAAAAGTAAGAATGGGCCAACAACATAAAATCAAGCTTTCTCCAGATACATTAAGGCCATGATTAAAGGTCGGAAAGGTTTACTTAGGCGAAACCATCGCTAAAATTACAAGGACAGTCAATCACTTTTACTAGCAATATCAAAATTTTAGAAGTATTTCTTAATAACCGTTTGTCATGGATGACACACGTTAAATATATACAACATAGCTCAGTATCTCTACTAAACACGTTTTTCAAAGTGGCTGGAAAGTCATGGGGAGTCCCCTCGTTTATTATAAAAAGGTGGTATCATATAGTGATTGCGAGACTAATTTTTTACTCCTCATCCATCTGGGGCGGATCTTTAAAGCAACAAACGCGCAAGCGCCTACTTCAAATTCAACGGTCTTTTCTTTTTTTAATCACTCGTGCATGCCGCACCTCTTCTACAACTGCATTGCAAATTCTTTCCGGCATACCCAATTTAGATCTCTCAGTAGAGAGAGAGTCGATGATAGCAAATGTTCTACGTTTAAATAATACCTTTCAACTTTGGAACAATACATATTCATCACAAGCTTAAAAAAAAAACTCTTTCCAAAATTTCTGTTCTCCTGCAGACTTTAACATACCTGACAAAATTTGTCTCAATAGTTCTATAATACCTGCAACAGATTTATCTATATATACCGACGGTTCAAAGTCTAAGCAGGGGACAAGTTGTGGCCTCTGTATTTACTCACGGGATACACTTTCTCTTACATAGAAAAAGGGCCTTGGTCCGTCAAACTCGGATTTTCAATCAGAACTGCTAGCAGTATGAAAAGCAATCAGTTTGGCTTCATCTTTTCTACCTCTTTCATCTTCTATATTTACCGATTCAGCATCGAGCATTCAAGGTGTTTTTCAATTACAAATTCGAAACCGCTTGTGCGTGAAATTCAAAGTTTTCTGCAGTCTCAACCTCCAGCAGATCGGATTGCCTGGGTCCCTGCTCATGTGGGGATCGAGGGCAAAGAAGCGTCCAACCGGTTGGCAAAAGAGGCTGCCCTCACCTCTCAAAATTAGTTTTCCTTGTTTCCAGCACCTCCTTCTTTAATTAAGCGGGTTTCCCTTCAATCCCTATTCGAGTGCTGGCAGCACCGCTGGGATTCCGACATTGTAGGCAGGCGGACCTATACAATGGCGTCTAAAGTTTCAACTGACTTGATTTCTTCCTCCTCTTTTAAAACATGGTTTTTGACGGGCTATGACATTTTCCCTTCATACTTATCAAGATTTGGACTAAGTAATTCAAATTTGTGTTTATGTTGTAAATCAGGTGATGCCGACCACTTCCTCTATTCGTGTCCTCTAACTAGAGCTATCAATATTAACCAGCCAAAACAGCTACAAATTTGCCTTTTCTCACAGAAATCTTCCTGTAGAATTCTCATGTTCATAATCGCATGATTCTGGCCATAACATTCTGTCAACCTCACTTCTCAACAATATAATTTTCGTAATTTCATTAATTTCTTTTTACTTTTTGGTGTGCTCTTAAATTCTATCATTATGACAGGATTATACAGTGAAAATAGCAATGTAGAATTTTGTTCTAAATAGTCACTGTATGTATTTGAAAAGAATATTTATCAAATTGGACAGTAATTGTTATGTACTCTAATATTGCAATGTTATAAATGACTATATACATATTTGGTATATCAACTGTACTGATATTCAGTATTGATTCTTTATATCAACTGTACTGATTTTCAATTTGATATATCAATTTTACTGATTTTCAATATTAAATAATAACACTACATATTTATAAAGTACGTCTCCAAATACGGACAATTATCACGTGTTTTTAGAATTGCAGTGTCATAAATGACTACATACATTACCTTCTGTTCTCAAATACATTGTATCGATATCTGATATTTCTAAGTGCACACTGGCCGAAATAGTGACAACACAAGACTTAGATTCCTACGCAAAGTTCCTTTGTGCTCTTTTTACCGCCTATAAAAACGACGCATTTTGCAAGAAAACTATCTATATCTACATGAAACTATCAATATTTATCTATATTCATATGTATGTAAGAAAACATTCTATATCTAAAGTGCAAATTAAGAACATTCTCATAAACTATTATTGTAGTACATATCTGACTGCGCATGTTTTCATAGACTATTACTGTTGCAATTTTCTAATTGAGTACGTTTTTGCTTTTTGTTTCACAAATGTTGTAGTGGTCATCTTTCTTTTCCATGACTGCGTGCATGATGATTATCTGCACAATGTAACCATGTCATACTGTAATCTTTTCTAGAACTAATAAATGCCTGTCTGATTTGCGACCCCTCCTTTGGCTGTGGGTAGCAGATAGTAGATATATGTACCGGTAGGGTGGCTTTTAATCCGTTTGGCAAATCGTCCTAAGGTCGGAGGCCACCCTACCGGGAGAGTTGTGGTTTTAAGTATAATTTCCATATGGATTTTTTTGACGTAAATATTTTATTGATATAATTGATTCTTTTATCTCTTTTAGAAGAAGAAACAACGACAGGTGAAATACCTTCGCCTGAAACATGTGAGTATGATTATTTATTACTTTGAAATTCGACTCTTCGACTCTTTGCTGACAATACAATTTTCTAGACAGAACTAATTAATTGTCTAAACATTGTTCTAAAAGTATAATCTGTATAAAATTGCAGACCATATAGTTCACTCACAATGTGAAATGAAAAACAATATCTGTCCTCAGAATTACTTATTAAAAAACATTATGCTTCGAATTTATGGCTAAAGTCTGTCTTTGTGTGTCTTCCTTCTAAACATACAGCACTTCTGATTCTGTATAATGCTATATACTATTCCCTGTTTTTTCCAGCTTCCATCAAGTCATCCTATTATATATATATATATCATAGAATGACTTTTTATATAAATTACATATATATAAAAAATGATATATATATATATATATATATATATG
>KK116610.1:65242-86802 GCA_000611955.2 Stegodyphus mimosarum
AAGAAGATAGATAGAAATACATATACACAGAGCATTTACTTGAAATTGGACTTCTTGTCAGAAAGGAACTTAAAAATTTATTTCGCAGAGTGCAGTCTATCATAATGTCCAAAATGACGTTGAGCAGCTTTGCCTATAATTTTTTTTTACTTTGCTATTTAAAGCACAGCGGAAAACTAAATCATGCACTTGCAATTATATCACGTTATTCAAGCACAAATAACATCCATTCATTAACATTCATGCCGAAGAGCCGTTACATTATGATCTCCCTATTATTAATATGTAGTACCACATTTGGCCCACAAAACGGTAAGCAATCGGCGTAGCATGGACTCTTCAAGGTGCTGATACGTAGCCTGAGAAATCTGGTAGCAGGTGCTCACCAACTAGAGGGAGGGTGGCAGAACGAATTTGGTTTCTAGGCCGGCCCACAAATGTCCTACAAGACTAATGTCAGGAAAACTTGCAGGCCAAGTCATAAAAATCACTGCAATATTCCTGGAACCACACGCTGTCGTTTCGATCTCATGACATGGTGCATTATCCTGACTGTAAACACCATATTCTGCCGGCAATACATTTAACATGAATGGGTGAAACTGGTCTGGAACGATGTTCATGTAGCCCATTCGTGTCGGGGATTGTTGTCTGAAAATTATGGCTTCTATCGTGCTGCATGAAGACTTTGCGGCCACCGTAATATCCCCGCCACCATGCTTGCCTCCGACCAACTCCTCATCTGAGAGCCTGGGTTTCGTTTTTTAATTGGCATATCACCACGGGCCCGTCGCTGTGATGAACCAGAAAACCTGATTCGTTCGGACTATACAATCTTCTTCGTTTCTTCTAATGTCCAATTTCGATGTTTGTTGACCAGACAGAGCTGGCGAACACGTGCCCGTCAGGGTAACAAGAAGCTTATTCCTCCATCTGGTTAGGCCCATTCCCAGTAATGTACGTTGAGAAGTGTGTTGAGGAACACTGTCTGGATCGCCACTGTTGAAGTTGGGAGCAATTGCGAATCTTGTGGCTGTACTGTCACCGCGAAAAATGCGTAGCATTATTCTCTGTGCTCTGGAATCAATGCACCGTCGAGCCCTAAGTGCTGGCCAGTTAATTCTAGTTTTATCATCCATACACCACGTTCGATATGTGCTCACAATAACTGCACTTGAACAGTCCATTAAAAGCGCCATTTCTGATATTTATCTTCACAGTCGAAAACTCATAACGACTTGACATCTGTCGAAGTCTCATAAATCAGATGCTTTTCGATTATGTCGCTTATCAGGCTATGTTTGTAGGGAGAATGCATAGTCGCTTAATATGCTCCAACATCAGCCGCGCAAGCACAGTGGGTTTGTTCCTGGGTGTGTCCATTGTTATAGATGGATGTCTGTCATAATGCGGTGCTCTTCGAAATATATTAATATGTTGGGAAGAATGAAAGTTTGATAGAATACTAATCAACGGTGCAAAAATATTTATATTATCTAATCAGGTTAAAGTTTGCCTAAAACTGTTTTTTCATTTACAGCAAATAGTATATTAATGGTTATTTGGCGTTTCGTTTTTATAAAATGTTTAGAACTTCTTATCAGGTATTTATATACATACAATTAGCATAATACATTTAGTTGTGATTCACATGTACAATTTTGCAAAAAATGTTTTGTATTTCTGCGTAGAAAATTATGTAATGGCAGTATACGTGGCAGCTGGTAATGTTAATAAGATTTTTCAATGCTTTGTAAATATTGGTAAAATTTACCTTGTTCCAGAAATTGTATAATTAAGTATTTCGAATTTTGCTTCAGGTTCAGACAGGAAAAGAAAATTTATTCTTTTGTAGAGTTAAAATATTATGAAAATTCATTGCTTCATTATGCTTAATGAAACATTCTTTAAATCAGGTTTTTCTAGAATTCATTAAATTTTGGCACATCAATATTCTTTTCGGTGGAATTTGTTGTAATGTTTAAATGAAATATTTGCCAGCCATGGAAGAGAAATTAAAATGTTTTTATTTATTTAATTCAGAATTGTGGCCAATACGTTTTCTCTGATATGGCTGGTATTTCTTATACTTCTCCTAAAATACCATCGCATATTGGAATAGAATTCGGCTGGAAACTCCTATTTCAATGTAATATATATCAACATACTTTTGTAATTGAAAACAGTGCAATGGCCAAAGCAGATCATCACATTGATCTGCTTTGGTTAAGTATATAATATTATCTTTCCAGTTTTCTAGTATCTCCCATGCATGAACGAAGGGTATTAAATAATTTTCTGATAGTCGTAATAGTTTCACGTTAAGCTTAGGTCCGTATTCAGAGATTTTTCTTCTTGAAGATAAACACAAAATCAAGATGCCCACAAGCAAAAAGAGATTTGAATTGTTCATAAAGGAGGAAGACGTTTTTATTGCTCCTTTGTAATCACGAATATATTTCTTATATTCGATGCCTTTATATGCGATGAAATTCTAAAAGAAGACATTTACTGTAGTTCTTTATAATTTAAACTGATTTCTCTATAGCGAATATAAGGTAAAAAATATCGCTTATTTAGTAATAAGGACATATGTTTCTCATTAATTGGACTAGCTGCCATATTCTGCATCAGAAATAGTTTCTTATCGTAGTTTATTTTTAGGGTTGAATATAATTCTTAAATAAATATATCTGCACGCAGGTATGACTCCTGAATCCTCAGAAGAGACTTCAGAATGTGACGAAAGTACAGAAGGTAAATTATTAATTCATAATTATTACATGCAATTATCTAGTTTCAAGCGTATGATCTGTAACATTAACTTTCTCATCGTGTGGTATGATATATATGAACAGACGTATATACAAATAACTTAGATATTTGAAATGTATTCGAAATGTGTTCGCTTGTCTATATAAGAGAATAATCTTCGCTTATATTACAAAATAACCCGCTCTTATAGCTAAAGTTCTTTCTTTCTGAAACGAAGTGCTCCGTAAAGAAAATGTCGCAAATTGGCGAATGCCTTCGAAACAAGTCCCGCATAGTTCACATTTTACTTCTAATTCCTTCAATATTCATTATTCGTCTTAGTATTTGAACTGAAACCACATACATAGTGGTTATTGCACCCAGACATGAAATCAACTGAATACTTAAAGAAAATAATTTAAATTTTCCCTTGCCCGTATTCTTTGGAAATCGTTCATTCCTTACCAGGTCAGGAAAGTAATCCTGGGATAAGAACGTTGTCGGTCTTTCTTGTCCTGACTTATCAGCTAGTAGTCTTAGATCCTTCGATTGGTCCTTTATTCTACTTCATTACCTTTGGTGCTGTTGGAATTCTGGTGCTGCGTGTTGCTTTCGTCCCACCTGATATGCCATCAGAAGGCTCTTTCCTTTTGCCTGAAACTTTACCCTTTATCCTACGTAATAGCACATCTAATGCTTAGAAAGTAAATTCTGGTTAATTCTGATTAGTTTCCTCGCAGCTTTTGTCGTCTTTATAAGGCTCATTCATATCTGGTCTTCTCTCTCACTTATTTCCCAACAGGCTTTGGTGATCACACATTTGATCATCACATCAGAGGAATTTTTGTACTTTTCATTGCTTTCAGAATAACTTTTCTTTGTGTTCTTTCCGTTGTTCTCCATTGCTTTTTCGAGAATCATTGAACATAATTTTTTTTCTAATCTTGCACACTATTTTCTGCCGTTCTTTTATTTTCTTTTCGGGTCTCATGCTTCGCATACTGACGTTGTATCAGTTGCATTTCTAGGCATTCGTGGTTCACACCTAGTAATTCCGGCAAATAATCTCCTTAGCAGTGACATATCAGCCATCTCATAATAGCGCGTCATCTGGTCGATGATGCCTTTGATTCTCTCACCATATTGATCTTGCTACTTCAGAAATACTGCTGTTTTCCACATATAATCAATTAAAAATGGGTTTTCGAGCTTATTACAAAAGTTCCAAATCTTTCTTCTGGTCATCACAAAAAAGAATGTTTAATTTTCAAACCTTTATCTCCCACCTTAAAATAAATTTTCTACCTCTGTTTCACTACATGTTTCTCAATTTGGCCAAGTCCGGAATTCTAATTACGTCCTGTATTAATTTTTCAATGTCTGTCACATTAAGCTCCGCGGATTGATTTATGAACAAAAGAAATTTATCTAGCTTTTTGAGTGGCGAGGTTTTTAGGATCTGTCATTCAGACATCTACTTGAACAGCATTTTACCTACGTTTGTTTCAACCGATCCAACAGTATTTGCCTGTGGTCTATAACGTTCACCTCGAATGGCAGCCCCAGAACGAGGATCCATCTCTTGCGTTCTGTGTTCTATAACGAAACATTTTAAAACGTTATATGCCTCTAAACATATCATCAATTTGACTAACGAATTGGTTTCCGTTCTCTCATATTATTTTAAGTTGATATCTATATTTCCTTATACATTTATAAAAATATGACTCTACGTCTGCTCTACCAAAAGCACTTGTGACGGGAATTATTTCTACGCACTTTGAGCAATAATCAGCTCTCACAACGAAATTTATATTTTTGATTTTTCACTATGTGGGTAAAGTTCGTTTGAAGAGGAGTGGACCCGGAACTATGGTGAGCTTACATGCAACCAAATGGGGTAAATCCATGCCCTTCAGATATTTAGCCCGTACTATCTGCTTGCCAACGTCACGGGAACGGAGAGTAGATCAAGTTCGCATTTGTTAAGAAAACAAAAGAGATTACAAAGATCACACAAAATAAAATAAGGATGCATAATAATAATAAAATTAACAACATAGTGAATGACAGTGACAATAGTGATGTATTGAGTAATACTATATGAATAGTCATTCAGAACTAAGGCAGGTTCCTTAAATATCCACTAATTTTCTTAAAATTGATTACCCTATGCGCTTCTCAATAGTTCATATTCCGGCAGTTCACAAATCAATAGTCCATTCCACAGTTTAATCGTCCGCTGTCCATCAATGTATGATCTACTGGACGTTCCATTCATATCATACGCAGTGCAGTACATAAGTTTTTAATCTGTAAACTGTTATCAAGTGAAATGCATATTTTTATTTGAAATATTCCGTGTACAGGTTAGAGGCATGATAGGTCAATTACTTTTAATTCATGAGTAAAGGTAGATTTTACCCTATTTAAATATCCGGCCGGACAATAATTAATATCCGTAATTAACCGCTAAATGTTACAGGACTTGTCGTATTCTTTTATACATTATTACAGCTCTATAAAATACATAGATCTCTCTTTTTCTGCGCTTTATTTCTTATTCTGAGTTAGTTTGAAGTTGGAGCATTATCTTGTTCCTCCGTATTATTTCAACTCTCTGAGATAAGAGTTCTTAATTTATTATTATTATGTGTTCCTTTGGAATAAAACAGAAGATTGTCAACTATTTCATAATTTGCAGTTTCTATCAGTCTTTCTAACATACGTCATATCATGATGTTCAAACCCTTACAGCACACGTAATTGCTGTGACGTTACATTTTCATTAAATTACATTTGTGACCACGACTCATCGTCACAAGGATTTCACATTCCGTTATGGATGTCAATGTCACACGGAAGTCGCGTACACAAAGCAAACTTTCAGTGTTATTAGAAGAAACTTGTCAGTGTCCCTCCCCTTTATCTTTGCTGATCTTGCTCACGTACTTGTTCTTTCTTGGCAGGTATCGTTGCGCGCTCTTCCCTTCCCCCCAAATTACTGTTTAATATTCCAATAAACCTTTCGAAATAATTTATTTTTATACTAATATGTTGCGATTTTCGTTAATTCTGTTTTATGAAATGTAGTGAAAAATTATAGCTGTTTTTACTCGGTGTGGTACCAATAAATCGTGGAACTTTATTTTGCCATGAATGCATTCAGGTTCTAACATATCTAGGATTAACAAAAGAAGCTGACGAAGGAAGATAATACTTCTTTTTTTGGGAGATTTTTTATGATGACTCTCTTTTCAGTTCTACTCCTCCTTTTAGCTCAATATAGCGCCCAGGTACTTTTCGATATTAATTTTACAAGTTAGATACTTACTTCCATGGTTCATACCTTGCGTTTTAAGTTTATATATACATTACAAATGATGCTATATTTCCATAACATTACTAACGATGTCACACTTTTAAAACCATTTACTAGTTATATGTAATCATTTGTTTTTCATTTCTAAAGTGATTAGGATATTTTGAAGCAAGCAAAGTGTGAAATGAGCAACGCCCTCATCGTGACTCTAACCAGGAACCTTTCAAATACGCGCCGAGCGTGCTGACCACTACACCACGCAGACTTGCTAAGAAGGTGGTAGAAATACGTTACACAATTATATAATTTTGCAAAAGCTAAATTACTTTTCAAAGCTTTTTACCTTTATCTGTTTCTTTCGTGTTCGTTTCAGAGATTATTTCTTGTGCTGCACTATTGCAAGTCGTCGTGACACGAATAATCTAATAGTACACTTTCAGTCTGTTGAACAGTAGTCAAGGACTACAAAGTTAAATACTAGTAGAAAATTGCGTCCGCATTAAACTGACGGCAGCAAGAAACCCCAAAGCCGAATCATTACAAGTATCAAAAGTGGAAAGAAACTGATAAGGGGGCGCCCATGCGATACCAGAAACGCGCTCTCTCTCAAACTCAAAAAAGCCTCAGTTGAAACGCGGACTTACTCATTTGCAACTTTGGGAGGCATACCGAAAGTTGAAATTATAATAAAGCCTGAAATTAATAACAACAGGTTAATTAACATAAGATACCCTGTATCGTAAAAATTTTATTACTGATGCAAGTGTAATTTCATATTTTCTAGTGGAAAAAGTATTTTCTCTACTGATTGAATATTCGAATTGTGAGCTATGATTTCTTCGTCGTATGTATAAAAGATAAAATAAAATAAAAATTATCACTTTTAGTATCTAACACGAAATATTCCGCCTGACAAGGTTCCATTCTAGTCATAGCTCTTATAAAATGGAAATAGTATAATTTCCAAGTGCTTTTTTTTGGCGTAAATATTTTCTCGATATAATTGATCCTTTTATTTCTTTTAGAAGAAGAAATAACGACACATGAAATACGTTCGCCTGAAACATGTGAGTATGATTATTCATTACTTTTAAACTCGACACTTATTCTCTTTGCTGATAATACAATTGTCTAAAAAGAACTAATTAATTGTCTAAATATTGTTCTAAAAGTATAATCTGTATACAATTGTGGAGCACATAGCTCAGTCACAATGATGATGTGAAACGAAAACCAATATGTGTCCTCAGAATCAATTACCCAAAAAAACATTATGCGTGGAATTTACAGCTAACGTCTGTCTAAGAATGCCTTCCTTCTAATCACACATGCAGCCCGTCTGATTTCGTATAACGCAGTATAGTATTCCCTGTTCGTTCCAGCTTCCGTCAGGTCATCCTATTATATGTATACATATATATATATATATATATATATATATATATACGTGTGTGTTTAGATATATACCATACAATCTATATATAATTACATATATATAAATAGTAGGATATTTCTATATAGATAGGTAGATAAGATAGATACATATACAAATACACAGAGTATTTACTCGAAATAGGACGTTCTGCTAGTAAGGAACTTAAAATTTTATTTCGCAGAAAGTACTCTCTATCATAATGTCCAATATGACGTTGAGCAACTTTGACATTTCAAACATTTTATATCTTTGCTATTTCGATGTATAACTTAAAATCACGTATTTGCAATTATATCAGGTTATTCATGCACAAATAACTTCCATTCATTAGCATTCATGCCGAAGAGCCGTTACATTATGATCTCGCTGCTATTAACATGTAGTACCACATCTAGTTCGCAAATCGGTAAGCACTCGGCGTATCATTGACTCTTCAAGCTGCTGATACGCAGTCTGAGGTATGTGGTACCAAGCTCTCACGAACTGGTGCTGCAAATCACGCAACCTGCAAGGGGGAAGCTTAGTAGTGCGAATTTTGTTTCCTAGGCGGGCCCACAAATGTCCTACAGGAGTAATGTCAGGTGAACTTGTAGGCCAAGACATGAAAATCACTGGAATGCTCCTCGAACCCCCTTCAAATATTCATCCGAGAACCTGGGATTCGTTTCTTAAGCGGCTTACTAGCACAGACTTGCCTCCGTCCAACTGTTCATTTGAGAGCCTGGGTTTCGTTGTTTAATCGGCATAGGCCCGTCGCTGTGATGAACCAGAAAACCTGTTTTTTCGGACTATACATCCTTCATCAATTCTTCTAATGTCCAATTCCGATGTTTATTGGCCAGGCGCAGCTGGCGATGACGTGCCGTCAGTGCAGGGACATACTTATTCCTCCGCCTGGTTTGGCTCATTCGCAGTAATTCGCCAGTAATGTAGCTTGTCAGCGTATTGAGGAACAGTGTCTGGGTCGCCAATGTTGTAGTTTGGGTAATTTCGAATGTTGTGGCTGTACAGTCACCGCGAAAATTTCGTAGTATTCTCCGCTGTCCTCTGGAATCAATGCACCGTCTACGACCCACTGCTGGCCTGTCACTTCTCGTTTCATCATCCATACTCCACTTTCGATATATGCTCACAACAGCTGCACTTGAACAGTCAATGTTTCTAATATTTATCTTCCCAGTCGCCGATCCATAACAATTTGACCTCTGTCGAAGTCTCATAAATCAGATGCTTTTTCGATTGTGTCCCTAATCAGGCTATGTTTGAAAAGGGAATGCATAGTCGCTTTGTACACTTCAACATCAGCTGCGCAAACGCAGTGTTTTTGTTCCTGAACGTGCCCATTGTTAAACATGGAGGGTTGTCATAGTACAATGGCTCTTCGGTATATATTAATATGTTGAGAAGAATGAAAGTTTGATAAATTACTAATCAACGGGTTAAAAAATTTTATATTGTATAATCAAGTTAAATACTTTCCTAAAAGCAGTTTTTCAAATACAGCAAATAGTATATAAATGATTATTCGGCGTGTTTCTTATACAATATCTAGAACTTATTATTATCAGATATATGTATGCATACAATAAACATAATACATTTACGTACGATTCACAAGTACAATTTTGAAAAAGATGTTCTATATTTTAGCGTAGAAAATTATCTTTTGGCAGTATAGCTGGCAATTGGAAATGCTATTAAGATTTTTCGAAGCTTTGTAAAGATTGGTAAAAATAACCGTCTTCCAGAAAATGTATGATCAAATACTTCGAATGTCTTTTCAGATTCAGATAGGAAAGTTAAATTTGTTGTTTTGGAGATTTAAAATCTTAAAGAAATTCAATATTTTATTATGCTTAATAAAACATCCTTTTAATCAGGTCTTTCAACAATTCATTAAATTTTAGCATTAAAAAATGTTTTAGGTGGAATTAGTTACAATATTTAAAAAATATTTGCCAGCCATCAAAGAAAAATTTTAAATTTCTCATTTATTTGATTCAGAATTGTGGCTAATGCTTTTTCTCTGATATGGCTGCTATTTCTTATACTTCTCCT
This sequence comes from Stegodyphus mimosarum, assembly GCA_000611955.2. Taxonomy (NCBI): domain Eukaryota; kingdom Metazoa; phylum Arthropoda; class Arachnida; order Araneae; family Eresidae; genus Stegodyphus; species Stegodyphus mimosarum. Next base: position 74,812 of record KK116610.1, read on the forward strand.
TAAATATCATCGCGTATTGGAATAGAATTCTACTGGAAACACCTATTTCAATGTAACATATATCAACATACTTTTGCCATTGAAAACAGTGCAATGGCCAAAGCAGACCATTGCAATGACTTCAAGTGTATAAGCTCCAGAAGATGTTTTATTATCTTTCCAGCTTTTTGTTATCTCCCACGCACGAACCAATGGTATTAATTAGTTTTCTGATAGTTGTAATAAATTTCACGTCCTGCTAATGTCCGCATTCAGAGAATTTCTTCTTGAAGATGCGCACAAATCAATACGCCTTCTAGCAAATGAGTTTTGAAATGTTAACAAACGAGGAACACCTTTTTATTGATTCTTTGTAATTACGAATATATTTCGTATAAGCGGTGCCTTTATATTCCATGAAACTCTAAAAGAAATTATGGACTGTATTTCTTTAAAACTTAAACTGATTTTTCTTTAGCCAATATAACGTAAAAAATATGAGTTATTTAATTATAGGAAAAAAAAGAATATTGTTTCTCATTGAATGGACTAGCTGTCATATTCAACTTCAAGAAGCATTTCTTATCGTAGTTTATTTTCAAGATTGAATATAATTCTTAAATAAATATCTCTGCACGCAGGTACGACTCCTGAATCGTCAGAAGAGACTTCAGAATGCGACGAAATTACAGAAGGTAAATTTTATTTCATACTTGCAATTATCTAGGTTCAAGTGTACGATCTGTAAAAAAACTTTTGGTCTTATCCGTTATCCAGAGTCTTGTTTCGCAGTAGACACTATTATTGAACTTCCTCATCGTGTAGTATTATGTATATGAATATATGAATATACAAATAACTTAAATATTTGAAATGTGTTCGATTTTCTAAATAAGAGAATAATCTTCTCTGATATTGCAAAATAAGCTGCCCTTAAATCTAAAGTGTTTTCTTTCTGAAACGAAGTGCCCCGTAAAGCAAATGTCGCGAATGCCTTCGAAACGAGTCCTGCAAAGATAAATTTGACTCTGATTCCTTCAATATTCATTATTCGTCTTAGTATTTGAACTGAAACCACATACATAGGGGTTATTGCACCCAGACATGAAATCAACTGAATACTCAAAGAAAAGAATCTAAATTTTCCCTTGCCTGTACTTCTTTGGAAATCGTTCATTCTTTTTCGCAGCATTGTCTTCCTGTTCAGGAAAGTACTCCTGGGATAAAAACTCCTGGGTTTGTTTGTCGGTGCTGTTGCCCTGACTTATCAGCTGGTACTTTTAGATTCTGGGAGCATCGCACATCTCCCGCTTGTAAAGTAATTTCTGATTAGTTTATTCGCAACTTTTGTCGTCTTCGTAAGGCTCATTCATACCTGGTCTTCTCGTTCATTTATTTCAAAGCAAGCGTCGCTGACTACTCGTTTGGTCACCACATCAGAGGAATCTTTGTACTTTTCCATGCTTTCAGAATAACTTTCTTGAGTACTTTTCTCGCTGTTCTGCATTGCTTTTTAGAGAATCGTTGAATCTTTTTTCTAATCGTGTATGCCATTTTCTCCCGTAGTTTCATTTTCTTTACGGGTCTCATGCTTTGGATATTGACGTTGTAGCTGCATTTCTAGGCAGTCGTGGTCACACTTGGTAATTTCCGCAAACCATCTCCTTAGCAGCAACGGATCAGCCCTCTCATAATAGCGCCTCATCTGGTCAATGATGCCTTTGATGCTTTCACCATATTGATCCTTGTTCTTTCAGAAATACTGCTGTTTTCCACATATATACAATTAAAAATGGATCTTCGAGCTCATTACAAAACTCCCCAAATCTTTCTTCTGGTGCACACAAAAAAGAATGTTTCATTTTTACACCTTTTATCACCCACCTTAAAATTACTTTCCTATCTTTGTTTCTCATATTGAACACTTTTCTCACTTTACCCATATCCCGAATTCTAATTACTTCCTGCATTAATGTCTAAATATTTGTAGCATTAAATTCGGCGGAATAAAAGAATTTTATATCGTCATTTGAGTGGTGAGGTTATAAGGTATATCTCTCACATTTCAGAGTGCCTTCGTGGTGTAATGGTCAGCATACTGAGCCGGTATTTCAGAGGTCCGTGGTTCGATCCCCGGCGAAGGCATCGCGTATTTTTCATCTCTCTTGTTCAAAAAAATACCTAATGTCTCTACAAGGTTCCTAGCATCTGTCATGAAGACATCTACTTAAATTGCATTTTACCTAGGTTTTTTTTTCACCCGATCCAGCAATATTTGCCTGTGGTCTATAAGGAAACATTTTAAAATGTTATATGCCAGAACCTCTAAATAAATCATTAATTTGAATAACTAATTGCTTTTCGTTGTCTCATATTATTTTAAGTTGATATCTATATTTCCTTATACATTCATAAAAATATGATTCTGCTTCTGCTCTACTAGAAGTACTTGTGACGGGTTTTATATCTACAAACGTTGAGGAATGATCACCGTTTACAAGAAAATTTCTACTTTTGAATTTTCACCATGCGTGTACAGCTCGTTTGAAGGGGAGTCGACCCCGACCTATGGTGAGCTTATATGCTACCAATTGGGGTAAATCCATTCCCGTCAGATATTTAGCCCCTACTATCTGCTTGCCACTGCCACGGGAAGGGAAAGCAGATCGGGTGGGCATTTGTTAAGATAACAAAGAAGATTACAAGGATAACACAAAATAAAATAAGGATACATAATAATAATAAAAGTAAAAACATAGTGAATGATAGTGACAATAGTCATGTATTGAGTACTATATGAATAGTCATTCAGTATTAAGCAGGTTCATACTGTCCTTAAATATGCATTAATTGTCTTAAAATTGATACTCTATGCGCTAATGAATTGTTCATAGTCCGGCAGCGCACAAATCAATAGTCCATTGCACAGTTTAATTGTCCGCTGTCCATCGATGTATGATCCATTGGACATTCCACTCATATCATACCCAGTGCAGTACGTAATTTTTGAATCTGTAAGTTAACAAGTGGGATACCTGTTTTCGCTTGAAATAGTTCGCGTCGAGCTTGGAGCCATGATAGGTCAATTCCTATTAATTCATGAGGGAAAGTAGCTTTTACGCTATACGCGCTATGATAAGTGTTCTCAATTTATTATTATTATGTGTTCCTTAAGAATAAAGCAGAAGATAATCAACTATTTCATAATTTGCAGTTTCAGTCTGTCTTTCTAACACCCGTCATATCATGGTGTTCAAACACATAGAGCACGCTTGATTGCTGAGACGTTACATTTTCATTAAATTACATTTGTGACCACGACTCATTGTCACAATGATTTCACACTCTGTTATGGATGTCAATGTCACACGGAAGTCGCGTACACAAAGCAAACATTCAGTGTTATTACAAAAAAGTTGCCAGTGTCCCTCCTCCTTAACTTCCTTGATCTTGCTCACGTAATTGTTCTTTGATGGGAGGTATTTGCGCGCTCTTTCCTCTCGCCCCGAATTACTGTTAAATATTTCAATAAGCATTTCGAAATAAATTATTGTTATACTAATATGTTGCGATTTTCGTTATTTCTGTTTTATTAAATGTATTGAAAAATTATAGCCTGGTTTTACTAGGTGTGGTACCAATAAATCGTGTAACTTTTGTTTGTGATGAGTGCGTTCAAGTTCTAACATGTCTAGAATTATCAAAAGAGGCTGACCAAAGATGATAATATTTTTTTTTTTGTGAGCGGGTGGAGGTTGAGGATTTTCGTGACGACCGTTTTTTCAGTTCTGATCCTCCTTTTAGCTGAATATTGCGCCACTGCTAAATTTTCGAGTAAACATACTTTACTATATATTGATGTGAATGATATTAGTTATAATTAATATATAACAATAAAAAATGAAATTTAAAAAGTTATGAACAGAACGAAATAATGCACTGGCAGCCGATTCACGTTTCTGTCTAATAGCAAGGGAGCGGGAGCAAAGTCATCATGAAAAGTTAACTCTCATTTTTGTCTCGCTGCTTAAATCTTTAATTTAGGGAGTTTACGTATTTTGCTACAGCACTTTGAATCGTAATCAGCTATTTTTCGATATTAATTTTACGAGTTAGATAATAACTTCCATTGGTGATACCTTGCATTTTTAAGTTTATATATAAATTACAAATGATGCTATATTTCCATAACATTACTAACAATGTCACACTTTCAAAACCAGGTACTAGTTATAGGTAATCATTTTTTTCCTTTGTAAAGTTGTGGGGTTTTTCTAGTTAATCCTAAAGTTTTAACTTAGAACCCCACGAGCTCTACCAAGCGAATAATCGCTTAAGTGCGTGAACAGAACACATAAGACTTAAAGAGGGTTTATAACCCTATATTTTTCAGTATATTTACAGTCAGTTCCAGAACTTTACACAAAGCCGCCACTCGGGCTTGAACTAATAATAATAATTTAAACTTAAAACTAGCTTAACAAAGCTATTTATAGCCGAAGTTATAGCCGAAGCTATAAGATATCTAACTAGTTGGCCCCTAAGTATTAATTAAATCGGCGATGCCAAGCAAGGGCCTAAGGTTAGGCCGAGCGTAGCAATAACTCAGAGAGACGCAGCCAAAAGGTAAACGCGCGCTAGTCAGGAAGTCAGACTCTCTCTCCCGAAGTCGGTGAAGTCACGACTTAAATACTACTGTTTTTCATTTGCATTAACTGGGTTTCTGAATTAACATTCTGGAAGTAAATTGTAAGCTGAAATTAGAATAAGATAAGAAAGATACAATATATAAAATAACTGTTAGTAAACTTCGGATAAACCTTATATCTTTACCCACCAGGATTTAAATACTCGAAGAATAAAGTCTTAAACGACCTTGTTTAAGAGTTTAAATTCTAGACAAGAAGTCTTTAATATGAAAATGTCAAACATCTAGAAATGAATTCCATCTTTAAAGCTTTTCCGGTTTAGGATAAGTGTACAATAATATCTAAAGTTAGATTAAAACTAAGAAAGATACAGATTCACAATTTGAACAGGGTTTACATTCATCTATTTCATCTTTTCTTTCAAGCAAACGTCAGTCCTCACCTTCCAGTCCTCTGGAAGGAGTGGTTCTTTTCATAACAGTTTCGAAGTTTTATAATTACTTTTTCTTGCAATTAGTTTAACCCACAAACATTTTCATTCACCCGAAACTTTAACTGGTCTTCCCCCCATGTTCTCCAGAAATTGTTCTCAGTGAGACGAGGTTTTTATGTTGTAATTCCGCGACGACAATATACCACTATCCAATCGCTACGATTTGTTATCAACTCGACTTTCCAGACCTTAGAAAACTCCTTAAACACAAAATTAGACCTAATGTCCTAAAATAGAGCTTAAATTTAAAATTCTTAAGTGAAGCCCGGAGAGCCTAACTTTGAGCACATTCAATCTATACTTTCATGCAATTCATCTTTTACATAAAGATATTTACAGTCATGCTTGACCAAAACTTGCAGTTGTATCAGTTTAACTTTTGCAACAGTTTAAAAACTAACATTAACATTTCAAATTGAATAAAACATTTTAACACGTAATACTTTAAAATTCATTTTACGTCACTCGTTATAGTTGCTATACAAAATTCACAACGCTTGGGTACAATCTTTAAGTTAACACAATTGAAGCGTTTCGACTAAACATATTCAGAAATCAGTTTCTCGGAACTTGAGGATTCTAAAAGAAAGTATTTACAAAATAAATTTTCGCCAACTTGCGAATTCAATTTCTTGTTTTAAACTGTATTTAGCAACTTGAAACATGACATAAATCGAATTTCAATACGAAATAGAAAACAAGGAAAATTTTCACTTATCTTTTTAGGCTTCTTTACTCCTGCATCCTCTTGGCGCAGAACTCTTGAAATGTTGGAGTTGCCAAATTTCGGACTTCAATTCGTCTCGGGCTGCTGGTACTCGTTTCTGGACACTGCTGGTACTCGTTTTCTCTCGGGCTGCTGGTACGTTTCTCGGGCGTTGAAACGGGGAGCTTTCCTTGTCGGTTGAGGATTTTGGAACTCCAATTTTCTCTTTGTCTTGTAACTTACCAACCGTGTTTCTGGATCTTTGAGGAACCTCTCTTCTGGGTTCCTGGAAACGAATAGACCTCGCGTCGTCAGGTTGCTTTCTTTTCATACTTGCTTCCAGCTGGCGTCTTCTTCTGGCATCTTCTTGTGGATTGGGTTCTGTAGTTAGCCGTTTTCTTTGCTTATCTTTCAAGAGCCTTTTTCCCTGTCCCATAGGTGGTGGATTTTGTTAAAGGGGAACTTTTATCTGTTCAGTACTCCTCGTTCTGGAGGAGCTTGGATCTTGTTGAAGTTGCTTTCGTTTCGCTATGGTTTCTTCAGTGTTAACGGCCTTTCTTTTCGTTCCTGAGATATCCTTGTTTGGCGACGGTGAAATTGATATTCTTGGCGCTGTTTCAGGAGTCTGCAATAAACCTTTTAAGATTAAAAAATCCGGACAACTATAATAGGGTTCAATTTGATCGATGTTCGCAATAGATTATTGTCCGTTTTCTGCTTTTAGGTAAAATTTTACCTTCTCTATACTAAAAGGGCCCTCAAACCTTGGCTCAAATTTGGCTACCCTATTTTTGAGTGCAGATGACAGGGAGTACTTTAATTTTAGCACTTTATGCCTTATGGTATATTCTACATCACGTCTCTTTCTGTTGTAATATGACTGTTGTTTCGACCTCGCCGCATCTGAACTTTTGATTGCCTCATTAATAATTTTCTGAATATCATTCAATTTAAACTCTTCCTGTCTTTATTGAACGAAAAATAGCTTATCCAGAGGCGTTAAAATTTTTCTTCCTAGGAACAATTCTTCGGAGGTTTTCTTTCTAGTGTTATGCTATGCTGTTCTCAAGGCAATCCCTAATTCATTGACGCAGCTGTCCAAACGGTCATGATAATTCTTAACATATCCCCGAATAATTTTAACTATATTTTTATTTACGCGTTTCGGAATATTTGATTGCGGTCTATAAGGTACCATTTTTAGATGGCGTATGCTAAGGCCTGTGCACAGGTTTTCAAATAAATTGCTTACGAATTGCCTACCATTACCTGATATTACTTTTACTAGGCCGTACTTTAAAATATATTTATTTCTATTTTTCCTGAAGCCCGTTTAAGGGGAATTATTTCTACCCATTTTGAGAAATGATCCACGATGGTTAAAATGTAACTGTTTTCATTAATCTTTGTTCTAGGGTAGGGACCAAGCAAATCAATGCCAACCAATTCATTTGTGAAAGCGGTTTCTATGCTTTTAAGTACCTGGCCGCGTTGTAATTAACGTCGTTAATTAATTGACACAAGTGACATGACCTGACATACGCCGTCACAACTTTGTATAATTGCGGAAAATATACCGCTTCGCGGACCCTTTGCAGTGTTTTCCTAACACCAAGATGGCCTCGTAATTTCGAGCCATGGAACTCCTCTAGAATACTTAAGCGTAGACTCATTGGGACTACCGGCCGCAATTCTTGATCATCGTTGGTTGTTTTCGTGTAACAGAGCAATTTATCCATAATTTCATAATGAAACGCCCTATTGCGAATAGCCGTTAAGTCTAGGTGTTCAAAATTTTTGGGATCTTCCAAGTAAGCATAAATGTCTTTAAATTCTGGGTCCGTTTCTATCTCGGCGATTATTGTTTCCCAAGATTCAATTATTTTCGAAGTTAGCATCGTACATTTAATTGTATTTCCGTCTTCATCGATCTTAATCCTAGAAAGGGCATCTGCAACTACATTTTCTTTCCCCGGCGTGTGTTTTATAATTAAGTTAAACTGTTGCAGTTTTAGTTTCCAACGTATGAGCCGAGGTGAAAGATTTTTTCCGGAGTATAGGCGACCAACTGCCGCGTGATCTGAATACACAGTTACTGGGGCACTCCCAAAGAACAGCCGAAATTTTTGCACCTATATTAGAACTGCGACAATTTCTCGCTCAGTCGCAGTATAATTTTGCTGAGTTTGATTAAGCGTCTTGATAAAAGAAGCTATCGTTTGCCCATTTTGAGAAAGAACTGCGCCAAGTGCGTAGTCTGATGCGTCTGCTGCGATTTCTAAATTTTGATCCCCTTCCGGGAATTTAAGAACAGGGGCATTAATTAAGGCGTATTTCAATACTTCAAACCTCGTGTTCGTCTCCGATGTGTATGTGAATTTAGTCTTTTTTCGTTTAAGCACTAACAAAGGTTCAACTATTTTGGCAAAATTTTAATGAATACTCTATAATAGGAACACATCCCCAAGAACGACTCTAAAATCTTAGCCGTATTTGGCGGGGGATAACTTTTGATCGCTAAAATTTTCGAATTGTCAGTTTCTATACCGTTTTTCGAGGTTTTATAGTCCAGGTACCTCAATTCGTTGGCGGCAAATTTGCACTTTTTAGCACTTTAAGGTTCGCTTCATGTATTAATGTAAACACTTCCTCTAAATGTTTAATGCGTTCTTCTAAGGTTTCGCTTGTTATAATAATATCATCGAGTTAAATGACAGTACTTTTTCCCCAAACTGGTCTTCAAACAGTATCTATAACTTTTTGAAATGTAGCCGAAACTCCAGTTAAGCAAAAGGGCATTCTCAAAAAGGCATAAACGCCTGAATTTGTAATAAAAGCTGTCTTTCTGACATCCTCGGGTTTTATTACAATTTGAAAATAGTCTGACGTCAGGTCTAAGATTGTCATATATTTAGTCGGTCGAATTTTGCTTACAATTTCATCTATTATCGGGAGGGGATATGTGGGATATTTCGTTAGCTATTTAATTTTTGGTAATCAATAGCGAATCTCCATGCGTTCGGATCTGCGGCTGGCAGTCCATTCTTCTTTCTACGTAAAACTACAAGGCTAGCATACGGGTTAGTACTTGGCGGAATTATCGTGGATTTGTGCTTCTTAACTTCCACTTTATTCATCTTGACTTGTAAGGTATAATCTTTGAAATTAATTTTGCCCTAGTTGGGCGTAAGATATCAGCCCCCAATATGACTGCGGTTAATAAATTTTTTTACCACGAGAAAGTTTATTTTCTGAACCTCGTTTTCTATTCGATCATGCAGCCCCACTTTCCTAAGCAGACATACTGTTTGCTTTGGGTAGCAATCACGAGTTGTCCCGTTAACTTAAACAGTCTGTAGCGAGGAAAAAGTTTTTAAAAAAAATCCTGCTACAAGAAGCTGCATTGAGCCCCGGTATCTAGAAAGGCGGACGTAGGGACGTCATTTAGTAGTATTTCTGTTTCCGGCAAAGCCAAATTTTGTACGACTACTGTATTCAGCTTGATTTCTGAGAGATTTACTTTCCCACACGGTGACTTCACCCTCTTCCTAGTCACCGAGATTAGTTTAAATCCTTTCTTACTCCTCCTTTTCCAACTGCTTCTTATTTCCCCACGCTTTGGTCTGACCGGCTCTCCTTCTATCCGGGTTTCCTCCCTCCCCCTCTTGCCGATAGGAATTCTGCAGAGCTTGAGGTTTCGTTTGATTGTGAAACCTTGAATACTGCGTAAAATTCTTCACACGCGCATTTTTTGCCATTCGTCTAGTCTGAAATTTGGCAGCTAGTTCAAATACGCTTTCTAGCGCTTGTGGATTTCTAACTTCAACAAAATCCTGAATTGACGGAAGCAACCGCGGCAAAATTATCATAGTCGGGCCTTTTCCCGTATAATAATTTGACAATGTGGATCTTCCTTAAGATAAAATCTGTTAATTCGTCAAAATTTGTTTGATACTTACTGAATAATTCTGATTCGAGTCTTGCGCGGTCTTTTACAACTTAGAATGCTTTCAATAGGAAATTTTTAAAATTCTCCCACGTATACGTTTCGGATCTTGGATCTCTCAACAAATTCTTGCCAATATTCTTGAACGAGCTGAGGGCTGCACCTTTTAAATTCGTTGCAGCGATGAACATTCTCAGTGGCTGATTCACAGGATGTAACGTGAAGTGTAACTCCACTTGTTCCAGAAAGGTCATTACGGATCCTTTGTCATCAAACGTTGCTGTTGGCTTCATCGCCGCTCTCATTGATTCCAAGATGGATCCAAATCTCTCCATCGGGTTTGGTTGCGCTTGAGTGAACTCAACGGTTGGAGGGGTCAACGACAAAGCTTCAGTACCCAACACATGGTTCGTTAAGAACACTTTCGGGCGCCAAATGTGGGGTTTTACTTATTTAATCCTGAAGTTCTAACTTAGAACTCCACGAACACTTACAAGCGAATAATCGCTTAACTGTGTGAACAGGACACGTGAGACTTAAAGAGGGTTTACAACCCTTTATTTTTCAGTACACTTACAGTGAGTTCCTACTTGGAACTTTACACAAAGCCGCTAATCGGATTTGTATTTAAAATAACAATAATTTAAAATTAAAGCTAGGTTAACTAACCTATTTACAAGGTATAACCGAAGCTATCAGAGATCTAATTAGTTAGCCCCTAAGTATTAATTAAATCGGCGAAGCAGAGCAAAGTCCTAAGGTATGGCCGAAAGTAGCAATAACTCAGAGAGACGTAGCCGAAAGGCGAACGCGCGCTAGTCTGGTAATCAGCCTCTCTCTCCCGAAGTCGTTGAAGTCACGGCTTAAATAGTACTCTTTTCCATTTGCATTAAATGCGTTTCTGAATTTACATTTTGGCAGGAAATTGTAAGCTGAAATTAGAATAAGATACGAAAGATACAAAACTTAAAATAACTGTTAATAAACTTAGGTTAAACCTTACAAAATGATTAGGATATTTTGGAGCAAGCGAAGTGTGAAATGAGCCACGCCCTCGTCGTGGCTCTTAACACGGACCTTTCAAATATGCCCCGAGCTACATCATTGCATGCCGTCGTGATGCGAATAAATCTAACAGTATACTTTCAGTCTGTTGAACTGTAGTCAAGGACTACACAGTTAAATAATTTTAGAAAATAGCTCACTTATTTTATCGAAGCCTCCGAATTAACGTAATGGCAGCAAGAAGACGCAAAGCCGAATAATTACAACTATCAAAGTTGGCAGGCAACTGACAACGGAGCGCTCATCGATACCTGAAACGCACTCTCTCTCAAACTCCAAAAAACCTCAGTTTAAATGCGGATTTGTTAATTTGCAATATTCTAAGGAATACAGAAAGTAGAACATATAATAAAGCCTGAAATTGAAAATAACCGGCTAATTAATATAAGATACACTGTATCCGAAAAATTTTATTAGGAATGCAAGTGTGCTTTCACATTTTCTAGCTGCAAAAGTATTTAATTTATTGATTAAATATTCGAATTTTGAGTTATGACTTCTTCGTCGTATGTATAAAAGAAAAAATGAAATCAACATTATCAATATTAAACCCAAAGACGAAATATTCCACCAGACAAGTTCCATTCCATTCATAGCTGTTATAAAATGGAAATAGTATAATTTCCAAGTGCTTTTTTTGACGTAAATATTTTCTCGATATAATGGATCCTTTTATTTCTTTTAGAAGAAGAAATAACGACACATGAAATACGTTCGCCTGAAACATGTGAGTATGGTTATTCATTAATTTTAAACTCGACTCTTAGAATATTAGCTGACAATACAGTTGTCTAGACGTTGTTGTAAAAGTAAAATTTGTATAAAATCGTGGGGCACATAGCTCACTCACTGTGATGATGTGAAATGAAAAGCAATTTCTGTCCTCAGAATTAATTATTCAGAAAAAATATTAAGCATGGAATCTACGCTTAACGTCTGTCTGTGTTTTCTTTCCAACCACGCATACAGCCCCTCTGATTTCGTATAATGCAATATAATACTCGCTGCTCTTTCAAGCTTCCATCAAGTCATCCTATTATATATATATACACATATATATGTGTGTGTGTATATAGATATATATCATAGGATGGCTTTTTATATAAATTAGATATATATAATTAATACGATATGTATTTATTTATATATATAT
>KK116610.1:93142-129520 GCA_000611955.2 Stegodyphus mimosarum
TTTTCCACACATATTCAATTAGAAATGGATCTTTGAGCTTATTACAAAAATCTCCAAATCTTTCTTCTGGTGCACACAAAAAAGAATGTTTAATGTTCAAGCCTTTATCTTCCACCTTAAAAACACTTTCCTCTCTCTGTATCTCGTAATGGAACACTTTTCTCACTTTGGGCATGTCCAGAATTCTAATTACTTCGTTCATTAAAGTTTAAATGTCTGCATATTAAATTCCGCGGATTGATTTATGAAAAAAAAATTTATCTAGCTCTTTGAGTGGCGAGATTTTTAGGATCTGTCAGGAAAACATCTAATTAAACAGCATTTCATTCAGGTTTTTTTCACCCGATTCAGCAATATTTGCCTGTGGTCTATAACGAAACATTTTAAAATGTTATATGCCAAGACCTCTAAACATATCATCAATTTGACTAACGGAATGCCTTCCGTTGTCTCATACTATTTTAAATTGATATCTATATCTTCTTATACATTCATAAAAATATGATTCTGCTTCTGCTCTACCAGAAGCACTTGTGAGGGGTGTTATTTCTACAAACGTTGAGCAATGACCAGCGTTTACAAGGAAATTTCTATTTTTGATTTTTCACTATGTAGGTACAGCTCGTTTGAAGAGGAGTGGACCCCGACCTATGGTGAGCTTATACGCTATCAAATGGGGTAAATCCACTCCAGTCAAATATTTAGCCCCTACTATCAGCTTGTCACCGCCTCGGGAAGCGAAAGCAAATCAGGTGGACATTTGTTAACAATACATGGATAACACAAACTAAAATAAGGATACATAATAATAATAAAAGTTCTAACATAATGAATGACAGTGGCAATAGTGATGTATCGACTATTACTTAATAATTAGTCATTCAGGATTAAGTAGGTTCATACTGTCCTTAAATATCCAGAATTTGTCTTAAAATTGATTACGCTATGCGCTTATCAATAGTTCATAATCCGGCAGTGCACAAATCAACAGTTCATTGCACAGTTTAATTGTCCGCTGTCCATCAATGTATGATCTATTGGACGTTCCGTTGATATCATACGCAGTGCAGTACGTAATTTTTAATCTGTAAACTGTTATCAAGTGAAATGCCTATTTTTATTTAAAATATTTCGTGTAGAGGTTAGAACGATGATAAGTCAATTCCTTTTAATTCATGAAAAAAAGTAGCTTTTAAGCTATTTAGATATATAATATAATATAATTAAATAATACTATAATTAATATTCTTAATTAACCGCTAAATGTTACAGGACTTGTCATATTCTTTTACAAATTTTTACTACTCTGGAAAATAGATAATTCTCTCTTTTTCTGGGCTATATTTCTTATTATGAGATAGTCTGAAGTTGGAGCATTGTCCTATTCCTTTCTGTTACTTAAACTCGCTGTGATAAGTGTTCTTAATTTATTATTATTATGTGTTCCTTTAGAATAAACAGAATATTGTCAATTATTTCATAATTTGCACTTTCAATCCGTCTTTCTAACGCCCGTCATATCATGATGTTCAAACCCATACAGTACTCTTAATTGCTGTGACGTTACATTTTCATTTAATTACATTTGTGACCACGACTCATCGTCACAGTGATTTCGCATTCTGTTATGGACGTGAATGTCACATGGAAGTCAGGTACACAAAGCATTCAGTGTTATTACAAGAAAGTTGCCAGTGCCCTCCCTCCCCCTTACCTTCGTTGATCTTGCTCACGAAATTAAACTTTGATGAGAGGTACCTCTGCGCGCCCTTCCCTCTCCCCCGGAATTACTGTTAAATATTTCGATAAACATTTCGAAATAAATTATTTTTATACTAATATGTTCCTATTTTCGTTATTTCTGTTTTATTAAATGTATTGAAAAATTATAGCCTGTTTTTACTTGGTGTGATACCATTAAATCGTGGAACTTTGTTTTGTGATGAATGCGTTCAGGTTCAAACATGACTAGGATTAACAAAAGAAACTGACCAAAGATGATAACATTTCATTTTTTTTCGGGGGGGGGGAGTTAGGATTTTCATGAAGTCTGTCTTTTCAGTTCTGCTCCTCCTTTTAGCTGAATATCGCGCAACTGCTAAATTTTCGAGCAAACACATTTTATTATATATTGGTGTCAATGATATTAATTATAATTAATATATAGCAATGAAAAATGTAATTTAAAAATTATGGACAGAAAGAAATAATGCATTGGCAATCGATTCATTTTTATCAGTATTACCAAGGAAGCTGAAGCAAAGTCCTCATCAAATGTTAACTCTCATTTTTGTCTCACTGCTGAAATCTTTAATTTGGGGAGTTTACGCATTTTAATACTGCACTTCGAATCGTAATCAGCTTTCTTTCGATATTAATTTTACAAGTTAGAAACTTACTTCCATGGGTGATATCTTGGGTTTTTAAGTTGATATATACTTTACAAGTGGTGTTATATATCCATAACATTATTATCGATAACACACTTCCAAAACCTGGTACTAGTCATATATAATCAGTTTTTTTTTTGTATATAAAGTGATTAAGAATTTTGGAGCAAGGCAAGTGATAAATGAGCAACGCCCTTCGCCATGCCTCGAACCAGGGACCTCTCAAATACACGGTGAGCGTGCTCGACACTATACCAAGCAGGCCTGCTAAGAAGGAGGGAGAAATACCTTATACATTAATATAATTTTGCAAATGCCAAATTACTTTTCAGCGCAGAACTGCGTTATATGTTTCATCTATGTTCATTTCTGAGATTATTTCTTGTGCTACACTAGCGCAAGTCGTCTTGATGCGAATAAATCTACCAGTACACTTTCAGTCTGTTGAACAGTAGTCAAGGACAACACAGTTAAATACTAGTAGAGAAAAGCTTACAAATTATATCGAAGCGTCCGAATCAAGACGCCGGCTGCAAGAAAACGCAAAGCTGAATAATTACAACAATCCAAGCTGGCAGGAAACTGACAATGGAGAGCTCACGCGATACCGAAAACGCGCTTTCTCTCTAACTCAAAACCACCTCAGTTTAAATACTAAATCCCACATTTGCATTTTTGTGAGAAATACAAAACGTAGAAGTTGTAATAAAGCCTGAATTAAAAATAACCGGTTAATTAACATAAGATACCCTGCATCGTAAAAATTTCTTTAGTGATGTAAGTGTACTTTTACATTTTCTAGTGGCGAAAGTATTTCCTTTATTGATTAAATATTCGAATTTTGAGTTATGACTCCTTCGTCGTATGTATAAAAGAAAAAATGAAATCAACATTATCACTATTAACACCAAAGACGAAATTGTCCGGCTAACAAGGTTCCAGTCCATCCACAGATCTTTAAAAATGGAAATAGTATAATTTAATTGTGCATTTTTTTTTTGACGTAACTATTTTCTCGATATAATTGATTCTTTTATTTCTTTTAGAAGAAGAAATAACGACACATGAAATACGTTCGCCTGAAACATGTGAGTATGATAATTCATTACTTTTAAACTCGACACTTAGACTATTTTCTGACAACAGAATTGTCTAAACAGAACTATTTAATTGGCTAAATATTGTTCTAAAATTATAATCTGTATAAAATTGTGTGGCACATAGCTCACTCACAATGATGATGTTAAATGAACAGTAGTGTATGTCCTCAGAATTAAATATCTACAAAAAACATTCTGCGTGGAATTTACGACTAACGTCTGTCTTTGAGAGTCTTCCTTTTAAACAGACATTCAGCCCCTCTGATCTAGTATAACGCAGTACACTATTCCCTGTTCGTTCCAGCTTCCATCAGGTCATCCTATTATATATATACGTAAGTGTGTGTTTATATATATATATATATATGTGTGTGTGTGTGTGTACGTGTATAGATATGTAGCATAGTATGACATTGTATTATATATAATGACATATATATAAACAGTAGGATATTTCTATATAGCTAGATAGATAGATAGATATGCATCTACACAGATTATTTACTCGAAATAGAACTTCCTGGCATTAAGGAACTTAAAATTTTATTTCGGAGTGTAGTCTCTATCATAATGTCCAATATGACGTTGAGCAACGTTGCCATTTCAAACATTTTATAGCTTTGCTATTTCAAAGTATAACGGAAACTTAAAATCATGTATTTGCAATTATTTCAGATTATGTAAGCACAAATAACATCCATTCATTAACATTCATGCTGAAGATTCGTTGCATTATGATCTCTCTCCTATTAACACGTAGTACCACATTTAGTTCCCGAAACGGTAATTTCGGCGTGACATTGACTCTTCAAGATACTGATACGCAGTCTGAGGTATCTGGTACCACGGGCTCAACAACTGGTGCTGGAATTCACACACCCTGCAAGGAGTAAGCGTGGCAGCGTGAATTTGGTTTTCTAGGCAAACCCACAAATATCCTACAGGACTAATGTCAGGTGAACCTGTAGGCCAAGACATGAAAATCACTGAAATGTTCCTCGAACTACACCCTGTCGATTCGACCTCATGACATGGTGCATTATCCTGTTTGTAAACACCATCTCTTGCCGGAAATACATTTCTCATGAATGGGTGAACCTGGTCTGCGACGAGGTTCACGTAGCGCATGCGTGTCAGGGAATGTTCTCTGGTATTTATAAGTCTTGTCGTGCTTCATAAAGACACAGCGGACCTTAAATGTCTTTACTATCCTGCTTGTCTTCGCCCAACTGTTCATCCGAGAACCTGGCTTTCGTTTTTTTATCGCCATACTAGCACAAGCTTGGTTCCGTCCAACTGTTAATGCGAGAACCTGGGCTTCGTTTTTTATCCTCATACTAGTGCAAGCCCGCCTATGTGATGAAAGAAGAAACATGATTCGTCGTACTATACAACCTTCTTCTATTCTTCGAATATCCAATCCCGGTGTTTGTTGGCCATACGCAGCTGGTGATGACGTGCTGTCAGTGTAGGAACATGCTTTTTCCTCCGGTTGGGTAGGCCGTTTTGTTTTTATACAATGTTTAGATCTTCTTATTATCAGGTATATGTATGAATACAAGAAACATAATACATTTAGGTAAGTTTCACATGTAGAATTTTGCAAAAAAATGTTTGCTGTTTAGCGTACAAAATTATCTTATGGCAGTACGTTTCGCAACTGGTAATACTATTAAGACTTTTCAAAGTTTTCTAAATATTGGTAAAAATAACTTGTATCAGAAATTGTATAATTAGGTATTTCGAATTTTCCTTAAGTTTGAGATAGAAAAGGAAATTTATTGTTTTGGAGAGTTAAAATATTAAAAAATTCAATATTTCATTATGCTTAATGAAACATTCCTTTAATCAGGTCTTTCAAAAATTGATTACATGATGGCATTCCGAAATCCGTTTCGGTGGAATTAGTTATAATATTTAATCGAAATATTTGCCAGCCATGGAAAAAATTTTTTAATTATTTCGTTTATTTAATTTTGAATTGTGGCTAATACTTTTTCTGTGATATGGCTGGTATTTCTTCTATTTCTAAAATATCATACCATATTTGAATAGAATTCAACTGCAAACTCCTATTTCAATGTAACATATATGAATACATTTTTACAATTGAAAACAGTACAATGGACAAAGCAGACCATTGCAATGAACCCAAGTGTATAATCTCCAGAATATGTTTTCCTATCTCTCCATTATTCTCTTATCTCCCATGCATGAACCAATGATTTTTAATAATTACAGGATAGTCGTAATAGTTTCATGTCTTGCTTAGGTTCGTAGTCAAAGATTTTCTTGAAAATGAGCACAAAATCAATACGCCTTCTCCCAAAATAGTTTTCAAATGTTCACCAGCGAGGAACTTTTTTATTTTTCCTTTGTAATTAAGAATCTATTTCTTCTTTTTAGTATCATCCCTTTATATGCGACGAAACTCTAATAGAAGATATTGACTATAATTCCTTATAATTTAAACTGAGTTCTCTTTAGCCAATATAAGGTAAAAAATATCAATTATCTAATAATAAGAACTTTGTTTCTCGTTGAATGGACTAGCTGTCATATTCAACACCAGAAAGCGTTTCTTATTCTAGTTTATTTTTAGAACTGAATATGATTCTTAAATAAATATCTCTGCACGCAGGTACGACTCCTGAATCCTCAGAAGAGACTTCAGAATGCGACGAAAGTAGAGAAGGTAAAATTTTAATTCATGATTATTACATGCAATTAAACTAGATTCACACTTACGATCTTTAGCAAGAATTTTGGCATAATCTGGAGTGGTTTTCGCAGTACACACTATTATTGAACTTCCTTATCGTGTAGTATTATATAGATGAATAATTGCATATACAAATAACTTAAATATTTGTTTTAGGAAGAGAAGTTATATCTATTCTTTATAGGGAATAGAAATAAGAAATGTTGAATAATATTAATGGGAGGGGGCATGAAAGGAAAAATATTTTTATTTTAAAATTTCAGGATTTACACATGAGTAGAAGGGAAATGAAAAGGTGAGTTTCTCAAAATGTTTGCCATCCGAGAAGACAACAAAGGCAAGTCTCTTCAAAATTCGTTATACCCTGTTGGTCTTTTGGAATAAACATAATAATAATGAACATTTTATTTCAGTTTGCAGGTTTTCTATAATTTTTAATCGGTCTCTGTAGACACATACTTTAACAGAGCCCCATGAAAGTATCTCTAATGGTGATACGACAGGGATTTAATGTAGTAAACAATGTCCATAGTGAAAGCGATTCGCGAAGGCAATTATGTTGACTCAGTAGTCACAGAGACTCCTTAGCAAATCCAGGTGTAAACTGTTGAATGTGAAATCTCCTGCTCCATACAGCGGAAACTTGGGTTCAGTATTCGTGGTAGACATCGTGAATGAAACTTATTCTAAGGAAGCCTCTGAATTCGCTCTCTGGACAAGGGTTTAATGACCTAAAATGCTTTTAGCAAGTAAATCACGTCAAACCTTCTTTGGATGAAGAGTTTTGATAACTGCAAAAGTTGAGTTTATTTTTATTCTTGTATGACGTATGATACAATAATAACACAAAAGTTGGGATACCGACTAAAAAAATCATACAATTTTCCTTAAATTTTATGAAAATTATTAACATTTCTTTGTGTAATACATAAATAATGAGAATGTCCATAAATGAATATTACTCTTTTAAACAAAACATTTCCTTTGGATATTGTCCCATAAAACTCTATTAAACATGAGGAAATTTTTTTCACCAAGGCACCTAAATGAATATTAAGGACATCGTCGCTTCAAATCCCTTATTAATTATAATAATGAAGCAGTTACTTATAATTATGAACTGGATATGTTAAAAACTAACTATATATACCATACATTTCAAATTATATACGTTAAATATTCCGTATTAAAAAATTAAATTTATAAAACGCGCATTTTTTGGTTTAAATTGTTTAATTAATTAAACAATTAGAGACTGATTGCACGTGGAAAAAAGATCTGATGTTCTATTAAACGATAGCACTCTAATTAGGTGTAAGACAAGCTTTAGAGAAATTAAATATACTCCACTTTGAAAAATGGCAGCAACTGCCAAGTCCAAGTTAATGATAAACGCAATATAATGTTTCAAACACATCATACTAAAAGTTTTGGAAAGATTGCACTAAAGACGTTCTTAATGTTAAAATTAATTTCACTTCATTTATTTCTTTTTAATATTTTAACATAAACCTTTAAGATCAAATTTTGTTTAAAGCACTGTTACTCAAGTACCTCGATATTACTTATGCTTTTTTAAAATTAAAATTATACCTAACAAAAGGGGCTATAATTAGTCTTTCTGTACGCATAGAAATATTTGCGTATACAATGCCATTTTAATGACGGTATCAAATAATTCTTAAAATTACTTTTACTTCATAATTTTTAATAACTAAAAAATAAATTTTTGTTAAAAAATAAATTTTGATTATTTATTAAGTAAATAATCAAATGAAACCGATGAAAATTGAAACCTTGCGATATAAATAAATAAATTATTACAATTTTGAGAGGAACTTCCCAATTTTCAAACGAATGCTTTAAACCAAACATATATTAGACAACAATGTACTAGGAGGTTCTAATAGATTTACTTAATTTGCTTATTATAGAACAGAAAAATTCTTTAATTCCTTAATTATGAACAGATATTTTAAAAAAGAGGTCATATTTTCTATAATGTTACAGAAAGACACTCAATTCCTTAGCAAAAACTAATTTATACTGTTTATTACCATAAATTGTTGCTAGTAGGTTTGGTATCATTTAGCAGCATTAAGCACTTAGAAAATCTTATCAAATAAATTATCAACAGAATTATAGATTTTGATGTTAAAGATTAGCGTGTTTATCCATCTTTATAGTAGACAGCATGTAACGAGTTCGTGAAGTTTTCGTCTCTCACCAGAAACGGCCCACAAATGTCTTAAACACCCATTTTATTCATAAATGCCCTTTTTGAAAAAAAATCATTTTCCCTGAAGAAAAACATTGTGATATAGGCGTTGTGACTTTCCCACCTTTTCAGAACTACTGTTCTCGCAGGTGGAACTACTGTTCCCACAGGTGAATTTCCATGGCCATAAATAGGTAATAATCCGATAGGGCGGTGCCTGGCGCTGAGAAATGGATGTTTTAGGGAGACGTCTAACTGCTCTCAATCCGCCGCCCCCTCAGACCCTTGCCGTGCTTGCAACTGCTTTGCAAGAGCAATGGCTCTCGTTTCGTATGGAACTGATAGACAGCATAACTGAAAGCACCACACATCGCTGTATGTGCTGTATTGCTACTAGAGGCGATCATATTCCATATTGAAGGTACTTTTCCTACAGCAAACTGACACCTTCAATTTGTTTATTTTATGTGCTAATTACTATAGTACAATAATTGCCTGCTAATTTCTTTTTATGTTATTTGATACCTTACTATGTGTTGTATATTGTGGGTAAGTTTCATAAAACTCTGCATGAAACTTTTTCAGTAATCGTGATTTTTGTGATTTTTCCTTAATTTATGATAACCAGTGTAGTATCCCTAACAGAAGCGAAGTGAATTTTCGTATTGTCTGAGAAAAATGAAGAAAAGACCTGGGAAGATTCAAAATCAAATTACACCTTGAAATAAATTTTAATAACTAACATTTATCACAAAAACATTCTAACTGGTTATTCTAAAGTGTTCTAAATAATGATAAAATTAACTTTTATCACCATTTTATCATATGTTTCCTTTATGTTCATTTCTGAGATTATTTCTTGTGCTACATCATCGCAAGTCGTCGAAATGCAAATAAATCTAACAGTCCACGTTCAGACCGTTAAACAGTAGTGAAGGACTACACAGTTAAATACCAGTAGAAGCTGGCTCACTTATTTTATAGAAGCGTCCGAATTAAGGTGTCGGCAGCGAGAAAACGCAAAGGCGAATCATTACGTCTATCAGAGTTGGCAGGAAGCAAGCAACATAACGTCCACGCGATAATGGAAACGCGCTCTGCCTCACACTCAAAAAACTTCAATTAAAATGCAAACTTACTCAATGCATTTTTGTGCGGAATAAGGGAAGTAGAAGTTAAATTAAAACCTGAAGTTAAAAGTAACTGCTTAATTGACATAACACTCCCTGTATCGTAAAACATTTATTACTAATGTTAAGTGTACGTTCATATTTTTAGTGGCAAAAGTATTTTCTTTATTGATTAAATATTCGAAGTTTGAGCAATGGTTTCTTCGTTATCTGTATAAAAGGAAGAAGGAAGTCGACATTATCTATATTAATACCAAGGACGAAATATTCCGGCTGACAATTTTTCATTCCTTCTTACAAAATGGAAATACTATAATTTCCAAATGCTGGTTTTAGGTAAACATTTTCTCGATATAATTGATTCTCTTATTTCTTTTAGAAGAAGAAAAAACGACATGTGAAATACACACGCAAGAACCATGTAAGTATGATTATTCATTACTTTTAAACTCGACTCTTAGACTCTTTGCTGACAGTACAATTGTCTAAACAGGACTCGTGTACATTGTCCTAAAAGTATAATCTGTAAAACGTTGTGGGGCACATAGCTCACTCACAATGATGATGTGAAATGAAAAACAATATGTTTCCTCAGAAAAAATTATCCAGAAAAACAATTATGCCTGTAATTTACGGCTAAGGTCAGTCTTTGAGTGTCTTCATTCTAATCACAGGTAGAGCAGCTCTTCCCAGTTCATAGCAGCTTTCACCATGTCATCTTATTATCATGTGATGGCACTATTACTTTCAGTTCATTACTTTAAGTGAAATGGTATTCTCTTAGTACAAGATTCTAATTAAAATTTAATTTGTTTTTTCCTTCCTTTGCGGAAAGGCCTCTGAGACATTTGACATTCAGGACCTAAGTTACGAAATAAATTTAAAATTTAAAATAATTTTCAGTGACTCTCAAATGCTCACACCTTTTCCCGACTTGCATGCGTAATCTTTAAGACAGCAAAACTAACATTGACGTAAATACCCAAAAATATAGATTAAGATTCAAAATACAAAAAAAATTTCAAACAAAATTCGCTAAAAGAATTTTTATGGCAAACAAATTAATTACAATCATTTGCAGTGAAGGCATTGCCTGAATAAAACTACCATGAAAATTGTCAGCATTTAAATCTTAAAAAGGGCGACTGGAGCTCGTGTAAAATTAGCTTTAGTCTGAATCAATAAAACCAGAGAACCTTTGAAATCAAAAGTTGCTGAGATTGCTCTAATTAATTTCAAAAGCAGTATTATTTTCAAAAGATATAACTCGGAGTTAAACAGATTTTTTAAGATCCAATTAAAACCTGCCTCAACAAAACCAAATTAACACGTTTACTTCGAATAAACAAATTAAGAAGTTTACTTGGAATAAGCAAAGAATTTGATAGAATTTTTTTTTAAATCTTGGAAATTCGAAAAATTACTTTTAAAAGAAAACCCCTGTTTATACAGCCATGAACAACTAAATTTGCTACCAAAGCAAACAAAAATTGAAAAACTTTCAAGAAAATGGAAAATGAAACTTGCAAATATACCCTTAACGCCATTGGAAAAAATCTCAGAAAAATGTCGGGCTGATTGCGGAGATGGTAAGTAATTCCAAGTAGGAGGAAAGAGGAAAGTCTTGAAGGTCACAAACAAAACGAATTTCTGCTCTGAATGGGAGTGTTTCCATTCGAGAAGCAGGGCAAGGGGGTAGAATGAGTGAAAAGATAGCAACTTGATGACCAAAATGGCATCGTTCCTTGCTGCAAAGTGCTAAAAAACGTAAAGCAAGATGGCGACGCCTTTAAGTTGTAAAATCTGCAGAGAATTGGCAAAAAATGTTTCAGGAATTAGAAAAAGTCCTTTAAAAAGTCGAAATTCTTCACGCAATAGCCCTGAAATACGTCTAGAGGATAATGAAATGGGTATTTTATTTCGTAACAGGATAAAGATAGAATTTGCCAGTAATTACCTGGAGTAAGTAATTAACCTCTTCCCTGTTTTGTCCGTACGGCGTACGGGCACAGCTTTCGGGCCTTTACTGATTTGCCTGTACAGCGTACGGGCAATCTGATTTCTATTTCGCTTGCACTGTTCCGGCCGTATTTTTTCCAATTTTAGTAACAAATTATTCGTATAGATGTCGATAGTTTTCCAGTAAATGATAGTGTGCAGTTTATTGTATTTTCTACTCTGATTGGTTCAAAAGCGCGGGTTTTTTCGCATGTTTTGTATCAGAAGACGAATTGTTATCTTTCAGTGTATAGCTTTCGGGTTATATTTTACTAACCGCCTGATAATTTTATTGATGTCAGAGTTGAATAATATATTTTTACTTTTAAATAATGGATAATTCAGAGCGTATGGAGCTAATTTCTTGTGATTCGAACTGTGACTAGGAATCAGAAACTGAATTATCTGTAAATGATAGTAGCAAAAGTTTATTAGATGACCTGGATAGTGACTCTGATAGTAGTACAGATGGAATCAGTCAAGTATATGTTTTGTACAAAAAGCACGGCTGTAAAGATACGAATTTACAGTTTCGATTGGAAATTATTGATCGACTTATTGAAAAGCATGCAGCAGTAGAAAAAAGAAAAGGCCGTCCTGGATATTTACCAACTCCACTAAGTCTAACAGAAAGACATATTTTAGAGGTTATTCCACCTACAGAGAAAAACTAAGATCCGCAAGACAGTGCTATGTGTGTTCATTGAAAAAAAACGACAACGTTAAAAGAATTAGAAAAGAGACTAGGTATTTTTGCCCAGACTGTGATGCTCGACTGTGCCTGTCGCCTTGTTTTAAGATATATCATACTAAATCAGATCTTTAAAAAAAGAAGGGTAAGTATGTTTTGTATCAAAACATAATAGTAAATGTAATTGAATTGTAATCGAAAATATCTGTTAGGTAATTGTACTATTTTAACTGTAAATGTAACTTCCTTGTTTTGCACTCATGTAGGGGAAAAAACAACTTGCATGGAAAATTGATTATTTTTATTAAAGAAAAAAAGTTGCAATAAATGCTTAAAAATATTAGGAATGTTAATTTTAATAACATATCTTTACTTAAAAATGTAAAATGAACAAAAAAATGAAATAAAAAAATGTGACATTTTTTGACCGAATTCTGGAAAAAAATTAAACTGTCAGAAGATTAATAATACTTTAAAATTTCTGGGTAGAAAACCAGGATACAAGAGAACTGTACTTACATATTCACATCAAATCACTTGTAATGGTTATCCATAAAATTATCTTCTTTTCAAGTTTGAATAAAATACATCATACCACCTAATACAAGTTATCTAAAAGTTAAATTAATGACAGCATTTTTAACGTATATAACAGGTAATTTTTAAGGTATATAATAGAATATATCTTTATGTATCTATATATATATATAGATATATATAAGGTGGTTGGGGCATAAGTGATGGTAACTAATGTTTCTCGTAGATATGTGAACAAAACTTATATGTGCCGTGTGGAAGTTCTGCAGGCATAGTGTGTATGCAGAACAACAGGTGGCTCTGTGATAGCTGGCTCTGTGGTAGCGAGGGCTCTGAAATCAGTCAGTTGGTGAGTGTCGTGCGAGACGGAAGTAACCCGTGTTGAGCAGTGCGCGTACATCAAAATAGCCGTTCTCCGAGGGAGAAATGCGATGGAATGTCACAGTGAATTAGTAGAAGCCCTTGAAAAAAATGCCTTACCATATCGTACAGTAACACAGTGGGTAGGAATGTTTCAGCAAGGACGTGTGTTAACCAGTGATGAGCAACCTTCGGGACGATCGGTGAGTGTGAGGATCGACTTGTCACGTGCCATCATCGAGCACCTCATGGATGAAGACAGACGATGGACGTTACTGAAGTTAGAGAGGGCAAGTGGCATCGAGAAACGCAACGTCCACAGGATATTGCATAATGAGCTACAGCTACGCAAAATCGCTTCGCAGTGGGTACCGCATGCACTAACAGAAGTTCAAAAGTGGATGCGCTATGCAATATGCTCCGACCACTCTGCACGCTGGCAAAAGCACGGCGATCAGCTCTTGTCACGAATAATCGCCATCGATGAATTTTAGGCCAGGGCATACGAACCAGAACTGAAACGTCAGTCCGCGGAGTGGCGACATCCTGGATCACCAAGGCAGCAGAAGGTCCGTCAGAATCCTTCCCCAGTCAAATGGATGGTGATCGTCGCGTATGACGTCAGGGGCGTTAATGTTTGTCACTTCGTTCCTCATGGCAAAACAGTGACCGCACAGTACTACAGGGACTTCCTGGTGCGAAAGATGTGACGTGGCGTTCGGGATAAATGTCCGAATCTTGTGAACAGTGCAATAATTCTGCACGAGAATGCAAGACCACATAAAGCAGAGTGTGTACGTCGGAGTACGACGTTGGGGATGGGGAGAATTGGAGCACATACCATACTTTCCAGACCTTTCGCCCTGTGACTTTGATCTCATTCCCATGATTAAGGAACCAATGCGTGGTAGGCGGTTTGCAACACGAGAGGACATTGCTAATGCTGTGCGCCAACAGATGATCCGATTCACATATGGTGCGGCAAATGCTGAGGCTGACAGTAGCAGGGGACTACATTGAGGGTCTTTAGGCTCAGGTTTATTATGCCAACGTTATATGTATTGTCTTATCATTCTTTTGCACGATGAAGGCCATATTGCCCTGTATACTACCGTAATAAATTCGTGTGTTACGATATTTCAGTGCTATTCATTGTCCACATATGTAGTTAAGACCTTGTCCTTTCGTCTGTATATGTCACATTTTCCAACCGAACTGGTATCTTCAAGAAAAAAAATAGTTGCCATGACGTTTGCCCCAACCCTCGTATATATATATGTATGTATATATATACAGCGCATTTACTGGAAATAGGACTCCCTTGCAATATAGAAATTAAAATTCTATTTCGCAGGGTGCAGTCTTCATCATAATGTCTAATCTGATGTTGAACAATTTTGCCACTTAAAACATTTTATGACTTTGCTATTTCAAAGTTCAAATGACACTAAAAATCATGTATTTGCAGTTATATCAGGTTATTCAAGCACAAAAGACATCCATTCATTAGCATTTATGCCGTAGACCCATTACATTATGACCACCTTGTTATTAACATGTACACCATTAGCTCTCAACTTGTAACAACTTTAGCTCTTAAAACTGCCAGCACTCGGCGTGGCATTCACTCTACAAGTGCTGATACGTAGTCTGAGGTCTCTGGTACCAAGCGCTCAACAACTGGTCCCGCAATTCCCACACATTGCGAGGGAGAGTGTAGCAGCACGAATTTGGTTTTCTAAGTGAGGTCATAAATGTTCTACTGGATTAATCGCAGCCGAATTTCTAGTCCAGAACATCACCTGAAAGTTATTGGAATGGTCCTCGAACAACTCCCTGACGAGTCGAACCTTATGACATGTTGCATTATCGTGTTGGTAAACACCATCCCCCCGCCGGAAACACAGTTGTCGTGAAAGGTTGAACCTAGTCTGCAACGATGTGTTCACGTAGCGCATAGACGTCAGG
This sequence comes from Stegodyphus mimosarum, assembly GCA_000611955.2. Taxonomy (NCBI): domain Eukaryota; kingdom Metazoa; phylum Arthropoda; class Arachnida; order Araneae; family Eresidae; genus Stegodyphus; species Stegodyphus mimosarum. Next base: position 108,257 of record KK116610.1, read on the forward strand.
CATTGTTCTATGGGAATTATGGGTCCGAATGTTCTCCATGAAAACATTGCCCACACCATAATGTCCCTGCTACCGGCTTGTCGCCTTCCAACTGCGCATCCGACAGCCAGGGTTTCGTTTCGAAATCAGCGTGTTTGCCCACGCCCGTCGATACGATGAAGCAGAAAACATGATTCGTCGGACCATACAACTTTCTTCCATTCTTCTGATGTCCAATTCCTATGTTTCCTTGCACATTCCGATGGTTCTTGGCCAGACGCAGCTGGCGATGACGTCTCGTCAGTGTAGGGACATGCTTATTCCTCCGGCTGCTTAGGCCCTACGCAGCAATGTACGCTGCGCTGTATGTTGAGGAACACTGTCTTGGTCGCTACTGTTGCAGTTGGTGGTAATTTCGACCGTTGTAGGTCTTCGGTCACTGCGAACAATGCGTAGCATACTCAGCTCTCCTCTGGGATCAATGCACCGTCGATGACACACTGCTGGGCGGCGACTTGTCTTTTCATCCTCCATACATTACTTTCGATGTGTGCTCACAACAGCTACACGTGAACAGCCCACTAAACTCGCCGTTTCTGATACTGATGTTTCCAGTCTCCATAACGATTATATAACGATATAACGATTTGACCTCTATCGAAGCATGTCAAGATGATCACTGGTATACAACACGAAGCATGATATCACTAGTTTATCGACCAAATTATAATCGCATAAACGCTTTATATATTCCAGCATCCGCTATGCGCAGTGGTTTTGTTCCGGGGCGAGCTCATTTTGATAGATGGAGGGTGGTCATAATGTAATGGCTCTTCGGTGTATATTATTATGTTGTGAGGATGAACGTTTGATAGAATACTAATTAACGGTGAAAAACGGGGTTTTTTTTATGTAGTGTACCTGTAGCAGTACCAGTTTCCATCCGCTTCAACAGTTATCTCTTCTACTACCTCTGTAGATCTGTGGAAGCGGAATTCTTTCCTTTTACTGGCAAAGCCAGTGATCGTGTTACCTCCTATTTCATTAGCGTTTTTCAGAGTCTTTGAAAAGCAACTGAATTTATTCGAAGCCCCTTCATCTTCCGGTTTCCCGGGACTTCCTTACTCTTCGAGAATCATAGCCAATTTTGTTGTTACTTCCTACTTCATGAGAATTTTACAGAGTCTTTTAGAAGGAACTGGACTTATTTGAAGCCCTGCCCTTACTGAACGTCTAGTGTTTTCTTCCTTTTCCAGGACAAAAGTCAGTGATCCTGTTACTTTCTGTTTCATTAGCGTTTCTTAGTCTTTTAAAAGCGATTGGACTGAGAAACCCCTTCCTCTTAGGAGACTCTTCCAGGACTTTCATGATCTTCAGGAACCAAAGACGATGAACTCGTTACTTTCAATTTCATAGTCTTTTAAAAGAGACTGCAACTAATCTGAGCATCTTTCTCTTCCGGGACTTCCTTCCTCCAACTAGAGGGAAGCCGAAGATCCTCTTCCTTCATATTTTATTAGCGGTTTTTTAGACTATTTGTTGGATTTCCTTCTTCTTTTCTGAATAAAAGCCAATAATCCTGATATTTATTTTATTATAGCCGCTCAGAGGGTATAGTGGTTAGTGAAGCCTGACAGCGATAACGAATGGCTCAGGTCCAAATCCCGGAAAAAGGCATGGATATAAAAATTGTCGTCCTTTCGTAGGAGGTAGCTGTGGCCGCCTATTAGGTGCCTCCACAATAAAATAGCCATTACTTCTGGCCTTAGGAGTGGCCATGCCATTATAACCCTTAAACACAGAGGTGGGGTCTGTGTGACCGCGCCAATATTCTAGAACTGCGAATCTGCTAACAAGTTATATAGTTATTCTTCTCCTTTTCAGTACTTTCAAGTTGACATAAAATATAATTATTCCTAAATTTTTATTAAACTCTATCCATTATTTTTTAAATATTTTTTTTAAAATTGGGCTCTGTCATATAGACCTCACCTCTGCGTTTACGTTACTTTTTTCTCGCATGAATGGGGGGATGGCTTTATTATTACTTGAGTCATTTCAGCAGCTGGCTTGATAAGAGATTGTGCCAAATTGGAAACAAAAACTGATTTTTTGATGGAGTTGGCAGCAGAATTACTGAAACCACATATGGAATGAAAGCTTCAAAAGCCAACTGTGAAGCCAGAAATAAAAATGTGCATTCAGGGAGTGCTAGGAGCTTTCAGCGGAATCTATTCTAACCCAGATGTAATTGATACCCTTAAAATGTGTAAAACACGCTATTTTTGTCCCCCTAGACTGAGAACAGAAACTGCCGATCTATGTTTCAGCTGTAAGAATCCAATATGTAATGAATGCGCCAAGAGAATTTGCAAACATTGTGTTGAAAATTCTTAAATAATGTGCTACAGTTTTTTAATATTCTTTACATATTATCCTTTTTTGCATTATTTTATATAATCCAGATTATTAAATGGAAATTTTATTAAATAGTTTAGTCCGTACGCATTTGCAAGTAAGTAGTGTTTATTTTATTTATTTGATCAAGCGTTCCATACTTTTTCAGATATGATTTAAAAATTAATTTTAATGCATTGATTTAAAAATGCTAAAAAGAAATAATTACTTCAATATAACAAGCAGTATGTTTTAATGCTTATATGATTTCAAGAGTACATTATTTAAAAATTTTATATTTCTAAAATGCATAAAATAGAGCGCGGTAGGAGAGGCTCCTCCTCCTCTGTGTATAAGTAACAGAAAAGGGATAAGCAAGTGCCCGCCATCGGAAAAAAAATCAGTAGCTTTTCTTAAGAGTCTTTAAAAGCAACTGAACTTATTCGATGGCCCCTCAAAGTCCAAAATATTTGGTAAATTAGATAGTGCAGAATCAGCGCATAGATAAAACATTTTTAAGTAACGAAGTTCGATAGTCATTATGAGTAGCAACCACAGAAAAGAAAAGAAAAAGGAAAGAAGAGAAAGGAAAAAAGAAAAGAAAAAAAGAAAGAAAAGAAAAGGATGTAGCCGGTTTCCCAGGACACTGCCATGAGGCAACAAGACACACTCGGATTGACATTTAAAGCATTATTTATTTACCTTTTAGCAATAAGATTTAAGTTATTTTAGAGCTAAATTAATTTTAATTCTATCGTAAATGTAAGCAGAAAAATATTTTCAATACACTATTTCAGAGTACTAACAGTGACAGAGGTTACTCTTTTAAATTGCGCTTTGTTTTTAACGAAAAAAATGCTGTTGCTTTTTGTGTTCAGAAATTTTTAAACAGGGTGAGATGTTTTTTCAAGCTTCCATTAATTGCAATCGAAAGGAAATTTAAATTATTTATATATTTATTTTATTTAGCAATTAAAAGAGATTATAGTCAATCGAAAATATTTAAATAAACAATTCATAGAAGCTTTTTGTGAAATATGCTCTAAAATAAGAGAAACTTTAATTTAGGACCTACAAACCTAACAAATAAAAAATCATATTTGTACTGCAATTTATCATTTTAATTTATTACCCTAAGGAGCGTTAGCCCAGAAAAGCTATTCATTTCGCTTTGACATTTTGTGGCATTTCACTATAATCGGCCTTCACTTTTCAAATTGTTGTTACCAAATATTAGAGCCCTGCATTATATTTAAAGAAATTAAATCATAAAGAATCTGCACAAATGTATGTATGTCTCTCGCACTGTGAAAAAGCAACGGAACCTAGAGACATCAAACGTCGAATAACGTAGCTCTCCATTATAATGTGGGCATCTGGAAATCCAAATTTGGAATTCCTTTTATTAATTTTTTCATATTTTATAAAACTTTAACGAATTTTGATTAACAAACTCAATGATTTCAAGACGAGCAAGGGAAATACTGTACAAAAAAAAACATTTTAATCTCCAGCGCGCGAGACTGTGTATAGGAAATTTTAAAGATATTCTCCTTTATATTATTTTGTAATATTGCTCCTGAATTGAATTTTATGGTTAAAATGCGAAGAACATAATATTTGATAAATAAATGTAGCACACAAAGCGTTAAATAAAATGCCCGTTTGCTCGTAGTATATCACATCTGGAACTTCAGTTTTTTTTTTAAATTTGAATAGCTTTAATTTTAATAATTTAATATACTATCTTAACAGTTCAAATATCAATACATACATATATTTCAAACAAGCTTAGAAGGAGGCTGAGAAGAAAAAGGGGACAAAAATGAAATATTAATATTTTAAGACCTGCAACTAAATTATAATGAAATGTAATTCTACCACTAATGCAATTTTAGTTACGTAGTACATGAGAATCATCTGTTTAAGCGGAATGTTAACTCGAAGATGATTTTCTAAGAAGAATTAGGCCGTATTTACATTACGCTTGAGCAAAATCTCCACATTGTGTTTCCTTAGAATCAACCCTATAACGAGTTGAAATACCTGTACCCAGTAAGCTTTTCTAATCTATCCTACTGAACTCTGTACACCGTAAAGGTTTGATTTATCAAATGAATGAATAACAAAGTTGTAATTTGAAACACTCCGAAAACTTTTCTCACGATATGCAAAATAAAATAAGTTACTTTTCTGAGAAAAAAATGCTAACACTAGAATGCTATTATAAAAAGGGTAAAATAAAGGAAATATAACGTAACGCGTTTTAAAACTTCGTACCATCATTCGCAAGGAATGTGAATAAACCACCCGCTTACATTGTAAAACGGTGCTTTGAACGGAGTGGTATAAGGTTTTTTCTGTTTCTAAAATATTATATTACGGTTATTTCACAAGAATATTGTCAACGTTCCTAATAAAAATAGCGAAAATTCGTACTACGTTTTCAATGTATAAACACGTTGTTTTGTATACTTCACATGCAATTATTTTACATTTCTAAAGCTGAACGACCCTTAAAAATAATGCGCATAAAGGGTTTTGTGCATCTTCTTTTCAATAGCAAAGAATATTTCAAAGCCTGAAGTAATTTTTTAATGTAAAGGACCATATGTTGGAACTTACTTTGAAACTAAAAACATATTAAAGGTATTTTTTCTTAGCACTATGAAACACTTGTGTCAGCAGATTTAAAGCACTGTGGAGAACACATTTAATATCCTAAAAAACACAGATTTCTATTTTGTTCCAGGAAACTTGACCCGACTTCTCTGAAAAATACTCAAGAATCGTTTCCTTTTCCAAAATGTCTAATTACTGCATTACAGAGACTACACGTTTCGGAATTAAATTGTTTCTTTTATTATATAAATTCTATACTTAAGTTTCAAAATTAAAATTTAAAAATACAAAATATTTCAAATTAATTTTTTAAAAACTTTTATCCCAAAAGGCGTCCAGAAGGGCTATTAATTTCGTTTTGGCATTTTTCTTCGAAAACTTAAAAAGTCTGAATCACTTTTCAGAGTGTTGCCACCAAATATTATCGACTTGTATTATACTTAAAGAAATTTAATAATCAAGAATCTGCATAAATGTATGCACGTTTCTCGCACTGAGATAAGATAATGGTACCTAGAGCCATCAAATTTTGAATAATGTACGTCTCCCCCCGATTATGGGCATCTGGAAGCCCAAATTTGTAATACGTTTTATTATATATTTCCCATTTTGTGTAGCATTTATGAATTTTTTTTGAAAAAACTCAACGATTTCAAATAGCAACACTGTACGAAAAAAAAAACATTTCAATCTCCAGCGCGCGAGACTGTGTATCGGAAATTCTAAAGATATGCTCATCTAAAATTATTTTGTGCTATTGCTGTTGAATTCAATTTTATGGTTTAAGTGCGAAGAACAGGATATTTAATAAATAAAGGTAAGACACAAAACGTTAAAAATAGGTCCCTTTGCGCGTAATATAAAATCTGAAAACTTAAATATTTTTTAATTTTTTTTTATTTTTACTTCTTTGTACGAAGTAAAAAGGAAGTATTGCAATCGTGAACATATTGCAACGAAAATATCCATTTTGACAGCTACCGAATGCAATTTAACGGTATTTTTGCTTGACATCTGTACGTAAGGACAGAATAAAAGACTCTTTGCCCCGAAACTTAACTAAATAAAACTGATTTAAAATGGATTCTGAAGAGATTTATTTTCGTAGCGTCTGCGCTTACGTACATACGTATCTCGCATAACTCAAAAACGACTAGCCTCAGAACGTTAAAACTTTGTATATAGTATAACATATATATGTGAACCTCCTATTTTCTTTGCAATCAGCGGCACCAAAAGTATATATATATATATATCCACTTTGTTACTCGGCTCAGTGATTTCAGTTACTTTATTCTTATATATCAATAAAATTGTGCATTTTCTGCTTTAAAAATGATTGAATTATGTTGTCCTTATCTTCCTATTAAGGTTTCTATGCCTTTATTCAATGTGCATGCAATATTTTCAGAATTATCAACAATTTACTTTTTTTTGTGCGGCTAACCCTAATTATTATTACCATAGCAGCCATCTTTCTTTACATTTGAAACTTAGCAGAATACTGTATTTGTTGCCAATCTAGAGAAATTAAGCTTCGCGAAAACAAACATAACGCCTTCTTTTATTATTGCAAATTAAATCATTCTTAATCCATTCTGGAATTTAATCGAGGAAATAAGTGTTTAAGATTTATTTCGTAATTATTAATATAGATATTTTATGCATTTCTGCCTCGTCGCAAAGTGAGAACTGAATTAATTGAATGAGAAATACTGAATTGTCTGTGAAAAACTATTTCTTTGTTTGTTTGTTTGTTTAATTTCTTTTATATATCGTTTTAGATTTATTATAGTATTTGAATAGAACAGGTGGCAAAGATTAGATAATTCTTCTGCTGATATACATAATTTTTGTGCATTCTGATGAGTTATGAAATGAATGAGATGTAACGCTGTTAAGTGGGCCCTAGCGCCAGAGTGTAGATATGGTAAACAAATATAGTGAATTTTGCAGAGTGCATTTATTATATTGTGATTTATGCACTATCGAAAGAGTAGATTTAATTAAATCCAATAAGCTTAATGCCGGAAAAAAGCGCATAATTTAATATTCCCTACAACGATGTCATGTGGTGTACACATCATTTTTTTTAAATTAAGTCCTGTTTATATATAAATTTGAACAGTAGAGGGTATATATTTAGAATGTATATACACAGTCCAGTCACATTAATGTGACCACCACGTACTTTCCATGTCAGAGTTAAATAACCAATCACAGAAGGCAGGTGGTAGCACAGTGCAGTTGAGCGTATATAAAGGGTGTGTGAGGGCTTCGGAAAACATTTCACTCGTTGGCGTAATGCAGAAACGAAGCGATTTATCCGACTTCCAAAAGGGCATGATCATTGGCTTTCGGGCCAAGGGTGGAAGCATTTCCGAAACGGCTGAGTTTGTGAACTGTTCGCGTGCCGCCGTGGTAAAAGTGTACCGTGCATGGCAAAATGGGACTGTCCAAAATCAGCGACGTGGCAAATGTGGTGCACCACGGGCCATAGATGACAGAGGCGAACGACGGTTGCGGAGATGCGTTCGGGCAGATAGACGGGCTACCGTTGAGCAACTGACCACCAAAATGAACCAAGGGGCTACCAAAAGTGTCTCCCAAAGTACTATTCAGCGAACATTGCTGCGTCTGGGCCTCCGAAGCAGACGCCTGGTTCGTGCACCTATGCTGACTGCTGTTCATCGACGGCGAAGGCTAGAATTTGCACGCCAGTACAGCAGCTGGACGTCCACTGAGTGGCGACAGGTTGCGTTTTCGGATGAATCGCGTTTTATGCTCCATCGGACAGATGGACGTTGGCGTATAAGGCGTGAAACCTCTGAAAGGAACCACCCTGCAACCATTGCCGGAACGGTCCAAGCTGGAGGCGGGAGCATTATGGTCTGGGGAATGTTTTCCTGGCATTCTCTAGGTTCACTGATCATTGTGGAAGGCACAATGGATCAATACAAGTACGCATCTGTCCTTGCGGACCATGTTCACCCCTACATGCGCATTGTTTTTCCTCAGGATGATGGCATCTTCCAGCAGGACAATGCGAGGTGCCATACAGCTGCCAGTGTACGTGCGTGGTTCGAAGAGCACCAGGATGAGTTTACCGTCCTCCCCTGGCCAGCAAACTCACCTGATTTAAACCCAATCGAGCATCTGTGGGACCATCTCGATCGAGTTGTTCGCGGCATGGATCCTCAACCGCGTAATCTAGCGCAGCTGGCCACGGCATTAGAGTCGGCATGGCTCAACATCCCAGAGAACACCTTCAGGGACCTATGTGACTCTCTTCCTGCACGTCTCGCAGCAGTCCGCTCTGCGAAAGGTGGTTATTCTGGCTTTTGACAAATGGTCAAATTAATGTGACTGGACTGTGTACATAATAGAGTGTATAGAAATTCTTAACACATATTTTCCTCTTTGTTTTAGCTTCTACTATATGCTACAGTCCAACACCAAAGCCTGGTAAGTTTTATTTTTTCAAACGTTGAATTGCTACGAAATTAAAATCTTACTGTAAAAGTTATAGGCAAGGCAAATCAGAATAAATTTCTACGAACAGTTAATATATTCCTACATTAGTTGATATCTTAGTTAAATTATTAATTCTTGCGTTATACGTCAATCACTTTTATATACTTCGTTTAACATTTATATATTATTTATTTGATATGCATTTTCATTTAACATTATAACTCATTCTGACATTTTATTTACTTCTTTATGCATATAGTGAAAGCAAAGCTGACCTTTTCATAGCATACTGTAGATCTACAATAATACCCAAATTTATACTGGCTTTCTTCAAAGAATGTAGAAAAGCAGGAAACAAATTTAAAAGCCCATAAGGAGGCATTTTATAATAGCATACTAAAGGCAATAAATTCCATAATGATGAGAAATTACAGAAAGCTTTTTAATATTTATTATAGCATTTAAAGGCATTACACTATCAGGAATGAAACCAGAAAACGAAATATTACTCCACACGTTGAAAGGAAAGCAAAACAGTTTGATTTGTTTAACATATTAACTGCAGCACACTATGCATAATTCTTATATCAATACTGTGGTGATGTGAAGAATCTATTCAACGTGTTCTTTATCTTGAATCTGTAGAATGTTAATACGAAGAGCATTATTTTCAACCAGTCGATCGCGTCTCGTCCTTCTGATACTTCCTATTTATGCTGTATCCTGTCAATGTTGCAATATTTCCACTGAAATAAGAAGTAAAGATTTAATGCCTCGTTTACTGGTAAAACGTTTATCCAAAATCATTTGTACACAGCAACCAGCTCGTGAATGTTAATAACCTTACAGAAAAGGTGTAGAAAATATGCCTTTTACTAAACGTAATTTGTAACAAATCATCAAAAGGACTGTAAAACGATTTATCGCTGTGTCTCGTATGAAACAGAAACCCAAGAACGGTGTAAACGACCCTTTTCTCTAAGTACGTTGTACAGATAGCACACCTGATGCTTATAAAATCAGCTAGCAATTATGGCGAGAATTAAAATTAGACTTTTAAATTTAAAACTAAGTGCCATTTCTTAACCTAACACTGGCGTGAATGTGCTATCGAGAAAAATAAAGCAACGTCCATGACAAGGAACTCTCATTTTAGAATACCAAACTAGTAATATGGCTTTCACTTTTAGAGCCTCTTAATTTCGTATTCAGTTAAATTCTAACTAAATGAAAAGTGAATGTCAAGGCAACGGTAAAGAGAAAGATTTCTTTCTCATATCTCTGAAATTGTAATTACTTTCAGAAGCGGCACATTCTCCTTAACGTAGTTTAATATTTCAAAATTATGCATTAACATTAACTTTAATTTGACACATATTTTGTGTAAACGTCTGTCGATTGCGATCACATACAGGTTCTTCAAAGAGAAGAAAAGATGGTAATCTGCAAATAGATAGAATTTTGTTCGAAATCTTCGTTAAAATAAATATGCTATTTTGCCTAATTTTGGGTTTTACATTGGCTTCTCTTCCAGTTCAATTTATAGGGATTATTTTAATTTTCTAATAGTTGTTTTTAATTTTGAAACCCCCTTTCCTTCAAATTTTCGTTTTCCACCTACAACTTCCTGCCAGCATCGCGTCTTATGTGAATGAAGTATACCCAGTATTTAATGGGAAGTTCAGTCACTTCCGTAGAAGAGCTCAGAAGTTCTCAGTAGAGCGTGTTCTGCCTTCGTGCCATGTCATTGCTTTAAGTCTATCTGACTACATTCGGCCGTAGTCTTATGCGCCGGTTAGTATTCGCCAGTGAGGTTTAATTATGGACCAACTCGGTTAGATATTTTTAAACAGCTCCAACTTAAGTTTAGATTGTTAAAATTAGTGTAATTCCTTATTTTCTATCTTAAGCTCAGGTGTGGAGGCTTCCCTGTAAGCCCAAAAGGGGCCGTCTGTAGTATTTCTTTGAGTGAATAAAAAGATATTTTAACCATTTTTTGGACTTATATAATTGCAAGAAAACCAGAGAAGTATAAAGTTCTAGTAGCCAGGGACACGTAAACTAACTAGAACTTTATAAAGTTATTATTTATTTTATTAGAATTTTGAGAGCATTCTTTACGTTTGGGCTTAGTTCGAATTTTTTAAAATATTGTCTTCAAGTTCGTAATGCTTTTTTATGTTGCTGTTTCTTCATCAATTATTCTGTTCAGTTAAAAACAGTTCAGTTAACAGTTCAATTGAAAACAGTCTGTTCTGTTAAAGTAAAAAATTAACTTTTTTAGCTACACATAAGTCTACATTTTTATAAATAATAATCTTGCATCCATTAAAAATAATGGCAATTCACCGATTTTGCAGGAAATGACAAAAAGTTTCTTGGAGATTAATGCAAAATATATTTTACAATTCGTTAAAATTTTTATGAGTTGATTTTGATATATGTTTCTTGCTTAGATAAAACTTTTAAAACAAAACAAATATGAACTGATATAACAAAATAATTCCAAAACATCATCTCTTGGGAAGATTCAAAAACTCACTCATTTTTACATTAGGCTAAGATTTTTTTATATTCGTTATCAATGCATGTTCATTTCTAAAAAAATGAAAAAAAATTAAATAAAAATGCTGGAGATGACTGGCTTCCGAATTAAGTAGCAGTTGAATTAACGAGGTTTCAACTAAGCCGGGCCTTGGAATAATTGCTGTTATCAATTTTTTTACCCTTCTGAAGTAATTAAAACATTAGCTCTAGTGTAGAATTGGGTGCCCTTTCGATTGGCGAAAACTTTTGTTCAGTTTTGGCGATGAAACCCGATTCCTGGTTACCATGAGAGTTTTAACTTGGTTTCAGCTTCTTGATTTTTTTTAAGTAAAAATAAATCGACGTGCACATAGTCAAAGTCAAGGCAATGACTAGTTTGTGCAATTCTCTGATCTTTTTTAAGTGAAAATAGGTCAATGTGTACATGGAAACGGAATTTGTGAAATTCTTTGACTTCTTATTTTGGTTTTGTGTAGCGGCCATCTTCAAATTGTGCCTTCCTGGCGCCAATCTTGGTATCAAAAAAGACTTGCCAAAAAACAAGAGGCACCCAATTGTAAACTTTTACCAAAACATTTTGTGAGTGACTCAAGCATGAACTTTCGTTTCAGAAATTGAAGAATGCATAGAAAGAGTAAATCCCGAAATCGTCGAGAAATGTGTTCCAGGATTAAACAACCTTCTTTCTGATCCGTTAATTTCTCAACCAAAAGAAGGGATTTCCATCCAGTAAGTTTCCTGCACCGCTTTTGAAATTATCTATAAATTTGAAAATGCTGTAATTACATTATTTGTGAAACACTTAAATATTTTATGTAACTCTGAATTTTTCTGATAATATTAACTCTATCAGGGTTAAGTCGTCCAACCGGAATAGTGGTTAGTAACTCTGACTGTCAGACGGTATAGTGGTTGAGAGAGTCTACTGCGGTAGCCTGAGTTCGAACTCCAGAAAAGGCATGGGTGTTTGTAAACATCCATGACTTCTCTGGCCTGAAACCTTTAGTGCCTTTGTGCATGTATATATAAATATGCGGCAAGCCGAAAGTCCTCTTGAGAGGTTAGTTGTGATGAAGAGAGATTGAAGACATCGGACTCGTTCCCACTCTCTGGGTGCTCTCCTTCAAAATTGAGGTGGAACCGAGCTAAAATCGCTCTATCACCTAAATGGTGCTCAAGGCTAATGCCAGTGACATGCGCATTTCACTCCTTGTCACGATGAATGTTTTGGGCTTGTGCTAACCATTGTCAGGCAAATGAGATTGGTAACAAGAACAACCAGCCTAAACCTAATGACAAATATACATGTTCAGAATAAAATTCCTTTTTTTTAAATTTTATCAAGTTAGGTAGAATCACTGGATGAAATTATAAACTAAAGATGGCAAACATACGAGTTGCACTCTCATATGACAATCTATCTGAAAACTTTGACGATTCCATCTCATTATTCATGGTAGATACATGAAGTGATTCATTGGTGCTTTATTTTTCAATCCTGATAGACACTTTTAATTTTGCTGACGGAAGAAAACATTGCGTTGCAGGGATTTATATTTATTTTCACTAACAAGTTAAGTTTATGCTTTCATTCCCGTAAGCCTCCCTTCCCTTAATTGTCAATACCAGAATATTTAAATTTGGTAGCGCGCGTGAAGGAATGCAAATTTTATCTTTAGGAGAAAAGGTTTAAACGCTGAGCTCTAGAAGGGAAAGTTAGAAAAAAAAGTGGGCAAGTACTGTACCTTTGTAGCGTGAGCTTCTGGTTCTGCATTTATTGTTGGTTAAAGTGGCGTAACTGCTATTAATTTGCTGCCACGAGACTTCGACCTTTGCAGGATTATCTGAGCCCTGGTGAAAATCTATTGCTGTGTTAATATCTTTGAATTTTAAGTTTAATTCTTGTTAGTTGAGTTACCGCCCGAGCGAGGCGTAGTTTGTTACCGTCAAGTCGACACACTGTAAAATTTTAAGGAGTTTCATAAAGGGTTCTTTTACCCCTTCTCCTATATAGTTCCTGCACTTGCTTCAGCTGCCACATTGAAAGCTTAATAAATACACTCACGTTTGTGAAAATTGCAACACCAAGAAGGAATCGTCATAATTGAATGCAATTTAATACACAGTTGAGTGGTAGTGGTACAAATAAATGATTAAATGTTCAAAGCAAACAAACAAGAACAAGAGATCAGAATCAGTATTTTGTGTGGCCACCACGCGCCGCCGCAAGTGCTGCTACACGACGTGGCATGGAGTCAAACAAAGTTTGAATGTCTGACTGAGGAAGAGCATTCCATATCGTTTGTACGCGTACCCAAAGTTCGTCTGCAGACGCAACAGGACGAGGATCACGAGCAAGACGCCGACCAATGACATCCCAAACATGTTCAATTGGCGACATATCCGGGGAACACGCAGGCCAAGGAAGAAGCTGTACCTGCTGCGCTGCAAAGAAGGATTTAACAATCCGAGCAGTATGAGGGCGGGCATTGTCCTGTTGAAATACAGCGCCTGGCAAGCTTTGAAGGAAGGGAACAGCTTCGGGCTGTAGAACTTCACGGATATACCGGTTGCTGTTCAGATTGCCCACAATTCGTAGCAATTGAGATCGTCTATGATATGCTATGGCGCCCCAGACCATAACTCCGGGTGTTCGTCCACTGTGGCGTTCGATAATGCACTCCGGAAGGTGGCGTTCACCGGCATAGCGTCTGACACGAATGCGGCCATCATGGTACCACAAATTAAAGCGGGATTCGTCAGAAAACACGACATGCTGCCAATCAGCACGCCAGTCTCTATGCTGATTGGCCCATTGTAGCCGCAGGCGGCGATGGTCGTGCGTTAGGGGGATCCTGTATAAAGGAGTCCGTGCGCGCAGTCCACACTGCAGCAGACGTCTACGAATTGATGAAGCACACAATGAAACACCTGTAGCTATTGACCACAGTGCTGCCAATTGTCTAGAGGAAGCTGTACGGTCCGTCCGCGCCATGCGGACCAGGTGTCTATCATCGCGAGCTGACGTCACATTTCGGGGTCCACTCCCGGATTTCCGAGTTGTCCGACACTCGTCCGTCCACTGCTTCCAAACGCGCATCACTGTGCTGCTGTTACGCTGCACACGAGAGGCTACTGCACGATACGACAATCCAGCTTCACGAAGGCCGATGATTCTCCCTCGTTCAAACTCTGTAAGTTGTTCAAATCTCGCTCTCTTTCGTCGACGAGGCATAAGTACAGATTGAGTTAACGTTTACCACTAGCAGATAACCACCGATAACCATACACGCCTCGCTACAGCCGTCTATTTATTCGGATCCATCAGCCGTTCAGAGGGCGCTGCTCAGCATACGCATACGCTACGGATTTGCAATTCTAATCATTTGCATATCATGCGCTACTTTGCATTTCCTGAAAATTTCAGCTCACTCGCGTAAGTCCTTCATGGTGTTGCAATTTTCACAAACGTGAGTGTAGATGGTTCAGGGTTACTGGATAAATCTCAGAATTCTTTTCCCACTATAGATATTTTTACCTTACCGATAGATCTGTTGTTATCTTGTATTGATCTTTATGAAATCGAAATATAAGGTACCGCTATGAACTGAAAATACCACACGCTGTCTTTTTTTTAGAATGCTAGGAAGAATGAATTTCAGGTGTTAAACATAGAAAATAACTCGAAATTAAATACAAACGTATCGTTCCGTGCATACGAGTACGTAACAGATAGAAAACACACGACGAAATTAAAAACTCTACAGATATTACGTATTTTTTGAAAGCAGCAGAGATGAAAAATGAGCGATGACCTCGCCGGGACTTGAACCGCAGACCTCTCGAATACGCGCCGAGCTTGCTGACCACTACATCACGAAAACATGCTAAGAAGGCGGGAGAAATACCTTGTACACTCTCCCTTTTAAACGGCGACTAGGGATTAGCGGTCCCAATCGCCAAATCCTGGTGGTGCACAATCATCATCCACCAACTTTTTTTTAATCTCAGGTGCCACTGTAGAGTTATTAGAATATTTCGTAGTAAGAGAGAAGAACGATGAGCAATTTCCTCGTCGGGACTTGAACCACGAACCTCTCGCATAAGCGCCGAGCGTGCTGAACACTACACCACGAAGGCATCCCAGGAAGGCAGGAGAAATACCTTATATTACAAACGTATTGTTACTCGCGTACGGGTTCATAATGGATAAAATGCATATAGAACCTATAAAAGCTTAATAAAATTTTCGAAAATAGTTCTCAGTTCTGGAATTTTTCACACTAAAATACTCATACAACTCTTCTTAGTATGGCAGAGCACAACCAGTAATCACTACTTCAAACTACTAAGAACAATGAGCGTTGACAATGCAAAGCGCATCTAAAAGCAAAGTACAGTAATCTCTCAATATTCTTTGAGCTAAACTGAAACTGAAAACATCCAAACCCAGAATAGCCAGGTAAAAATTGGCAAGCTCATCCATCTCACTAATGTAAGTACCAGCATTTATTACTTCCTTGTACGAAGTAAAAAGGAAGTATTGTAATCGCGAAAAATTTCGGCTATCATATTTGAACGAAAATATCAATTTTGACAGGTATCGAATGCAATTTAGCGATGTTTTTGCTTGAATTCTGTAGGTAAGGACAGAATAAAGGACTCTTTTTGTCGAAACAAATTATAAAACTGATTTGAAATGGATTCTGAAGAGTGTTTTTCTTGCCGTCCGTTTGTACGTACCTACTTATGTATGTATATATTTCGCATAACTCAAAAACCAATAGCCTCAGAGCATTGAAATTTTGTATATAGGGCTGCTATAGCATGTAGATGTGCACCTCCCTTTTTGGTTGCGATCGGCCACACCATAAGTGTGTATATATATATATCTATATATATATAGATATATATATACATACTCAGTCTGTTACTGGCTCAGTGAGCTCAGAATGTTTATTCTTATATGTTGGTAAATTGCGCATTTTTTGCTTTAACTTCAGGAACTGTTCTGTGAAAACTTCAGAAACTGTTCAACATTTGCGAGGAATATTCTGTTCCCACATGTTAAAAAAAACCTCTACGGGGTAATAGATTTTGAAAGTTTAACCATGCTATGAATGGAGGAAAAGAGAGAGATCTTTGCGTTCTTAAAAATATTAGTTTATCTTTGGGATAAGTTAATTCGATTAAATAACGATTATGTTGAAAAACTGCATTGTAATAGTGATTAAAATTGAGGAAATAACAAAAATGATATGTACACCACATGACTTCCTTTTATAGAATATTAAATTATACGCGTTTTTTGCCGCATTTCATTTAAACTTAATTCCTCAAAATTCTTTAGAGATATATTTCTCATTCAATTAATTCAATTCTCATTTCGCGGCAAGGCAAAGATACATAAAACCCCAAAACATATCCGTAAAAAATTGAAAAATATTAAACACCAAATACATTAAAACATAAAATGCAGTTAAAGCAATTAAAAAAACAATTTTTACAATTAAACTTAGAGTTTTTACCCAAAAGCAAGCAATTCGGCCAAAAGGCAAGAAGGCAGTTTTTTCGGTTCACAAAACTGAAAGTTTACTTTTGGCCCCACTCCGTGAAAACACAGCAAAGGTGCAGAAAATGACTTAATTCACTAGTCTGCTAAGTTTTAAATGTAAACAAGTAGGGCTGCCATGGCAAAAACAAATTAGGCTTAGACACACATAAACAACTTTTAAATTGTTCATAATTCTATAATTATTGCATGCAGATTAACAAAAGGCATAAAAATCGTAATATATATTTATAAATTTTTGGTGCAGCCGATTGCATACAAAATGGGAGATGCACCACTATATGTTATAACAGTCCTACATACAAAATTGCAACGTTCTAAGGCTATTCGATTTTGAGTTATGCGAGATACATTTATACATACGTACGTGCATACAGACGTCACGAAAAACATCTTATCTGGATCTATTTTAAGATCATTTTATAATCCGTTAAGTAAAAAAACAGTCTTTTGTTCTAGCCTTACGCACAGATGTCCCTCAAAAACAATGTTAAATTGCATTTGATAGCAGAAAAAATCTATACTTTCGTTGAAATATGATATCCGAAATGTTTCGTGATTACAATACATTCTTTACTTCGTGAAAGGAAATAAAACGTATACCAAAATTTCTAGAATTTTTTAAAAGCCCTCATAAGTATACTGCTAAGTATACATGCTAAAAATTGTTTTTCGAAGAGGACGAAAATGATATGGTCAGCAGATCATATAATTTATAAGTGATGTTTCTTATTTGAAAAACGTTTGAGAAATGCTAGACTGTCTGTTTTTCTTTTTGCCACAGGGAATTCAGTGAGAGTGAAGTGTGCCTTCGAGAAATTTTGGGCAACTGTTCATTTGATGCAAGATTCAGAATTAAAACCAAAATAAGGAAAGTCGTTGGTCTAAATATGAGTCTGGCGTTTCAGGAAGAATGTAAGTTTTTTTCATCGCACACCCTTTAACCCAGTTTAAGAAAGAGTAACTTTCATGCAATGTTTGCTTTTTCGTTTCGGCACAATTTTAAATAAAAGGTAATTTTGAGCATGCAATTTTCTTAGAAAATTTAATTCCCATTAAGTATTTTTTTTTTGGTTTTTATTGAATTACAGAAGAAAATTATTAAACCTGTTAAATTTAACATTTGGTGTAATGAATATCATGCTTCTAAGTTTTCTTTTTACGGTTTCTAAAATACGTATTTATCTATTAGATTTATTTAAAGAAATTGACTTTATTAATTTTATATATTTTTAATGAATCGTTATAGTATGTAAATATGTGTTGATATTTTTACCTTCAAAACAAGATATGTATGCCGTTAATTATTCTTGTCCCAAAATGGTTTACCACTAATAACATTAGTATCGTTAATTAGTTATAATAACTCACGCGTTTTAAATAACCGCTGAAAGTAAAAACTACAATTTTAAGTCGCAAGTAAAACTTCGAAACAATATTCTTATTTTTAAAGAAAGTAAATAAATTTAGTACTTACGTATTTTCCCATCGTAGGCTTTCTTCGATAATCCCAAATCTTGCACTAAATCATTCAGCTCATGCTGGTCAAGTCTCTTTACGAAAGGTATCATCTTCAACTTAAAATATTCGTCTTTGGGGTCGATTTTGATATTCACCAAAAATGTGTTCCTGTATTTTCAAAGAGAGCCATCTTTTGAACCCTGACTTTGGGATTCAGCTGAGCGAGGCATGATGGTATCTAGCTGATGGTAAACTAGGATACTCATTTTTAGATTTTGTCAGGACTGAGTGTTCTGTGCATGTTCTTTGCAAACATTTTGAAGTAACTCCTTCTAAACTACAGTCCTGCTCTGGAACAGTGAGCTGAAAAAATTAACTTTGTTCTGGTGTAGATACTGTGCTGGAGAATAACTGCACGTGAAAGGGATTTAAAATCCTCTTTTATTAAATCACTATTATTTACACACTTCCCAACTCGGGAGGGATACAGAAAGTAAAAGACCACACTTGGGCCTAACTTAACAAATCAAATAAATTTAAATAAATATCTAAACCTAAATAGAAATTAAATTAAACTTTGCTCGCAGAGCAAATCGCGGAGTTTGGCCTCTAACTAATACTAGCGCACTTCAATTTATTTCAATATGCAATCACGTAGTAAGCACTAAGGCTTATAATTTTAGCTGCTAGCTGGTCAGGCGAACTTCGAGCAGAATGACCGTGATCTGAGATTAAAGCTCTCTCACACTAAGAGGTTTCTACCTCTGGTTTAAATAGTACTTGGCTGCACTTCAAAATTAGCATAAGCTGAAAACGCGCGCTTCTTCTGACGGGAAGTTGAAACAGAGAAGAGATAGAAAGATTTAAATTAAAATAAAACTTGGTTAGTTTAACTAAAACCTTACAATTTGTTTTTCATCTTATATCTTTATGTTTTTCACTTTATATTAATAACAATCACTTGGGTGATCTTTCAGCTCTCTTCAAATCAGAGGTATACCAAATGGAAATTTAGGACGTGTTCCCTTGTTTTACATCCGTAAACTCTCAACGCAGTGTTTGCACACTTTGTGAGAAGCATATGATTTATCTTGATCACCAATTTTCACCTTAAGCAAAACAGGCTTGCCTGACAATTGTATCCCTATATCTTCCAGTTTCTCAGCAAATATTTGATTTTGTATGACGTTTATGAAGCACAGATGATTAAAATGATTTTCTAGTAAATCTGTAACTTAACGATAGTTTTTATCTGTAATCTGTAACTTAACAGCAGTAAATTTTTTATGCATTTTTACAATTTTTAATTATAATCTATGCACACTTCATTAGTATACTTTTTTATTTACTTTGATTAGTTTTTAATAAAAGACTTTATAGATTATTAAACTGATTTTTGACTAATATCAGAAGATAAGCAGGTTACAGTAAGATATATTACAATTTGTTTTGAGAAATGTTATTAACTTAATTAATATCAAAGCTAGAACTTTAAAACATCAACGTACTATTATTTTATTTATAAACTAAAGAAAGAAATCTAACATAAATATTTTTCATAAATTTTTCAGTTGATATAGATGACTGCGATGAACATAATACGAAGCAGATGACATCAAATATAGAGAAATGCCTAACTCAGCATCTGAAAGAAATAAACATTCCTAATATAGTAAAAAAGAAGAAAGTGGATGTTGCGTATGTTTCTTTTTAAACTTAATTACATTTAGTTCCAGTTTTTTGTAGCCTATGAAATTAAGAACTTGCCATTAAAGTAAGCATGTTCTCATTACTATTTTTTATTCAAAAAGTCAATAGTGTGCCGTGTTTAATTTTTAACATTGCACAATCAGAGAAAACTAAACACATTTTAATGTTATTAGCAATGTGATCAGATATTCATAAAAGAAGAACGGGTAAGCAAATGATAAAATATATTAAAAATTCAGCGGTCTACTTCAAAGTATTTAATAGAAAATGTTTTAGTGTAATTCTGTAATTTTTGCTATTAATTGCCATTGATAATGAATGCATACATATATTCAATACTATGTATTACTTGCTTTTCGTAATAGCCAAAAAACGAAAATAAAGTACTTGCATGAAAACATTAATTTCACACTTTTTAATTTATCCATACCTTTCTAGAAAACACTTTACAGTTTGAATCTTGTACACTGTAAGAAAGAAAAATAAAAAAAAGGACAGTTCTATATCTCTCGTTTTACTGGCTCGATTGACGAAATTCAGATTGAGTTTTTCATCTCTCGAAAGCGCGTTTTGGGATATGTATTAGATTTATATCTAGCATTGTTCTAATATAATCATCGTTCATACTTTGAAATACTTTTAACAGAGTGCGTAAACCACATTTTCGTCATTACCGTTTATAATAAACATGCCAAATTTCAAAACGCGCCAAAATGTAAATTCACTTATATCGTATTAAAGTTTGAATAAAAATCTCTTAGTATTTTACAGATATGCTTAGTACATCTATTTTATGATGATGGCAAAAGTCTTATTGGTTATAATTCTTAATTTTTTCGAAAAATTTATAAAAATTATTTTAAAATGAAAATTTAAAAAATAAATCAGTAAAAATTAGCGAATTTTATTTGGAATGAACCTAAATTTCGAAATATGAAAGGAAGAATCAAATAAGTTTAATAAAAACAGAGGTATTTATGAATATATACCAAATTCAATTAACACTGAGGAGCTAAAATATTAAGAGCAAATTTTTTTTAAAACTACTTGAGCGATTTTTACAAAACTTCGCAGTTTGGCATAATTTGAGTCGTAGAATCGAAATATGGAAAAAAACGTGGCATGTCATTTCAGAAAAAGTCGGATTTTATGTCAAAATACCTAAATTAGATCAATGCTATATATAAATCTAATACATAGGCCAAGTCGCGCTTTCGAAACATGAAAAACGCAAGTTGAATTTAGTGAATAAACAAGTACGACTTCTTAGCGCTAATGACTGCAAAAATGATATTTGGTGCTCTATAATAATAATTATATGTTTATTGCAAATGCAATGAAGTATTTTATTTTAAGTCTCGATGTCAATGATTTGTTGTGCACATATTTTGACGTTAGGAATGTCTTTTGCTGACACGTTTCAATATGATTAGCAATCCTTTAATAATGCTAAAAATTTAGAACCGTAATTTCACAATCATACGCATATTTCTTTAATCTCT
>KK116610.1:129542-171287 GCA_000611955.2 Stegodyphus mimosarum
AATATAGTCTCATTAAACTCAAATCTAAAATCCCATGTTTTTAAAATTGTATTCGGATTTGTTGCCAAGCAATCTAAAACGATATCCTTTCATTCAGTTTGAACTTTCTAGCATTCAAAGAAATAAAAAAGGCAAAATAAATAAATTAATTAATTAATTAATAAATCTTAAAAATTTCATGTTTTATATTACGCCCAAAGAGCTTTTTTTAACATTTCCTGTGTTAACTTTATTAATTAAATATCACGTTCTTCGCACTTGACCCAAAAAATTCAATTCAACAACAACATCGCAAAATTATTTTAAAATGAGCACGTCTTTAGAATTTCCGATACACCGTCTCGCGCGCAGGAAATGAAAATATTTCTTTTTTTTTGTGCAGTGTTGTCAGTGCTCGCTTTTTATAAATCAATCCTATCTTTTTTATAAGAAAAATCTGAAAGGTTTTTCAAATTTAAAATTACGTCCAAATTGCGTGCGTTTTTTAAACATTTTGTGTGCTACTATTATTTATTAGATATCATGTTCTTCGCACTTAAACAATAAAATTCAGTTGCAGAACAATATCGCAAAATAGTTTTGAACTGAGAATATCTTTAGAATTTGCTATACACAGTCTCATGCGCTAGAGATAAAAATGTTTTTTTTTTTTTCTGTACAACGTTGCCATTGCTCGCTTTGAAATCTCTGAGTTTGTTAATCGAAAATTCGTTGAAGTTTTACAAAATATGATATCGATAATAAAACAAATTCCAAATTTCTAATTTGGGCTTCCAGATGCCCATATTCGCAACAGGATTACGTCATTCAAAATTCGGTGGCTCTAGGTACTGCCCTTTTATCACAATGCGAGAACCTTACAGACATTTATGCACATTCTTCATTATTTAATTTCTTTAAATATAATACAGGGCTGCAATATTTCGTGGCAACATTTGAAAAGTGAAATGCCGTTGTATAGTAGACGAGTCAAAATGCCAAACCGAAATTAATAGCCCATCTAGGAAAATTGCCCTTTAGGCTAAATATAAAGTTTTCTGACTATGATTATCCAAAAAAAGACACAAATTACAGAAAAGTGTGTGTATATTAAAAATGAAAGTGGAAAAAATAGCCGTTTTGTATTTAAAGATGTCTGTTACAATTAAGTTGCAGACAAACTAGGATTTGTATGCTGAGAAAAGTGAGAAATGAGCAATGCCCTCGCCGGGACTCGAACCACGAATCTCTCGAATACACGCCAAGTGGGCTGACCATTACACCACGAAGGCGGAAGAAATACCTTATATATTCCCCTTTTTAAAGGGTGACTGGGGACTAGGGAACCCAATCGCAAAGTCTTGTTGGTCAAGAATCATCATTCACCATCTTTTTTAGTTCAGGCGCCACTGTAGAGACACCAGACATTTTTTGAAAGCAGGAGGGATGAAAAAGGAGCAATGCCCTCCCCGGGTCTATAACCACGGACCTCGCGAATATGCACCAAGCTTACTGGCCCCTACACCACGAAGGCATGCTAAGAAGGCGAGAGAAATACATTTTAAAGGGATAAAAGTGAATTAATTTATGATATTTTTATATACAATCTTTTCAGGTTCGTAACATATTAGCAATACTTTGAAATTCATCGTGTTGGATGAGACGAGTGAAGAATTTGTGACCATTATTTTCATGAGAATGAAAAGTGTGAATGCATTGCGTATAAATGTTTTGTGTGATGGTTTGATGAACATAAATGGTAATTTTTTCTATTATTATTATTATTCTAATTGTAAAAATTAGAAAAATTGAGTTTTACTTTTAAATTGATTAAAATCCGTAACAAGAAATAAGAAATGAAAGATAATTATTAGTCCAAAGGGGCAATTTGCCCTCAAGGATTATTAATTTCGTTTTGGCATTTTGCGCTGAAAACTATAAACGACGAATCACATTTCAAATTGTTGCCACCAAATAGGATCGCCCTGTATTATATTTAAAGAAATTAAATAATTAAGAATCTGCATGAATATATGTGTGTTTCTTGCATTCTGATAAACCTAGAGACATCAAAATTTGAATAACGTAATCTTCCATAGAATATGGGCATGTAGAAGCCTTAATTTGGAAGTCAAAATTTGTTTTATTATCGATTTCATATTTTGTAACACTTCAGCGAATTTTCGATTAGCAAACTAAACGATTTCGAAGCGAGCAATGGCAACAATTAACGGGTAAAAAAAAGAAACATTTTTATCTCCAGCGGAAGAGACTGTGTATTGGAAATTCTAAAAAGGCTCATTTTAAAATTATTTTGAGATATTTCTGTTGAACTGAATTTTATGGTTTAAGTGCGAAGAACATGATATTTTAAGAAATAACGGTAGCACAGGAAATGTTAAGAAACGCCCCTTTGGGCATAATTTAAAATGTGAGACATTTCAGAATTTTTTTAAATATTTCTTATTTGGTGATTGATGTATTGCTGACAGACTTCATGTATTTTAGTACAATTATTCATATGTTCATTTTCTAAATATCAGAGTTTATTTTGTTACTTTTGATTATGTTTTCAGCTACCTAGTAATGGATTTCATTCGAATAATGAATTGATATGTAACTCTTATTTGGATCTTCTTACTATATTTAAGAATATCTTATTAAAATTTATTTCTGTTGATGTTATTATAAATCAAAATGTTGATATGATATGAGATAGCAATAAATTTATCTTTTTTCCTTACACAGAATTTTGAATTCATCCTTCCCATGCGTTGAAGCTCATACAACATTTAGCTGCGTGTTTAATAATGAGTCACTTTTTACGACGACCATAACAGATATGATGATCGTTATAAAGAACTATGCTTTAAAGGTTTATGAACAAATTGGTAAGAGATAGAAGACTATATTTTACTTCTTACCCTAAAATGAGGGGTTTCTTTTTCCTGAGAATTTGAGCTTGCCTTTTCATCGGCAGCTCTGTATTCGTGAATGAGTATAATGGTTCCCCTTTTTTATACAGTTAATTATATAGCTTAACATGAGAGCCAAGATCCTAGCTTTATAATCTCTTGAATTTATTATTAGCTACCATATTTTATTCTCTTAGATTTCATTCTTTATATTTTAACTTGCCATTATATACATGGTCTGCCCAGAAAGTAATGCGACTAATTCCATAAAACTCATTTATTTGAAAATAATTTTACAAACACTTGATATACTTTAAAATAGCCTCCTAATGCATTAATACACCGTTGCCAACGATTCTTCCAAAAAACTGATGCCTGCCTTGACGTCTTCAACTCCTGCTGGAATGCTGTTCAGAACGCGCGGCGTTACGTTTCTCTTCAGTTCTCGAGATTATCAAAACGATACCTTATAGGCTGGATTTTAACTAAACAAGACAAAAGGCCAGTGGTGACAGATTGGCTGTACGGTCTTTGGGGCAGCGTTGCGACGTTGTGTTTTGCCAAGAACTGAGTCCCTTTGAAAGATGTGTGGACCGATACATTATCGTGGTGCAGAATCCAATTGTTTATGAGCTCCATGCGGACATGAGCGATTCGAT
This sequence comes from Stegodyphus mimosarum, assembly GCA_000611955.2. NCBI lineage: Eukaryota > Metazoa > Arthropoda > Arachnida > Araneae > Eresidae > Stegodyphus > Stegodyphus mimosarum. The sequence goes on from KK116610.1 coordinate 133,096, forward strand.
CCCACTATTTTTAAAGGACTTCCCTACAAACAAACATCCAGTAGAACGGTGTTTCGATGCACCAGGGTGCCTGAGCAACAAGGCTGTACCCCTTGTAGAACATTTTGGGAGCATCGAAAAATAATATGAGCATAACCTGGGTAAACATCTTGTACATGTAGAGAAAAATTAAGTAATTGGATGATAACATAATGGAAAGAGGTAAATACTAACATTTTAGTGCAGAATAGTAAGAAATGAAAAATACGTAATATGTGCAGGCCCAATAACCGTCGAACTGGTGGTTAAATATCGAAGAGCAAAGTTAATGCATGGCTATTTACCTTCGGCGAACTCAATTATCTTCTTAGCATCTTGTAATCCTGCGCGTAACTTCTCTGCTGGGGAGTTTGCACTCTAGATGTTACTGATAATTTCGGCAATATTCCTAGAGTTCTTGAATTTTGGGATCAAAAATACATGTGAAAATTTCGTCACAGGTGCTGGGTGCGGATTTCAGTTCCATCTTCAATTTGTAGCTGCAAAGTGCTTTACCCGCTTTCTGGTTTGGTTGAGCTTCGACTTTGGAAAGTTCAGAAAAATTTGTAATCGTAACCTCCCTGGCTTCGGCTGCAATTTCTGATTGCTCTTCGTTTCGAACTTTGCCTTATATGCCTTGCATTCACGATAGCTGCTCACGTGTTCCTCACTGCAGAAGATACTGCGCGAGTTTTCATCAGGTTTCTTAGCACACACATTGCTTCGATGGGGTCCTCCGCATTTGACGCATCGCTCCGGGTTGTGAGCTAAGTGCTGCTTGTGTCCGTAGGCCTGGCAACGGAAAGGACTTCCCTACAAAAATGTGTATTCACTATCTGTCCTGATGGCAGAGACTTTTTGTGCACTACTCCCTTGGCGTCAAAGAAGCCAGTAAGCATGGACCTCAGTTTTGAATTGCACTCAAGCCTTCTTTTGAGGAGGAGATTGGAACGTCTGCAACTCTTCATTCTGTATCTTTATTTCGGGATCATAATGGAAAACCCATGTTTTAACACTGATAATCACCTGCTTAAAACAATTAGAGTGACTTGTTACGCAAAATCATGCAAAATGGATTCAAGGTTTTCTCTCTGTCCGTCGTCTAAAATCTTTGGAATCAGCTTAGCGCAAATTTTCCGCATTTGAAATTCCTCCCTGATGATTTGATGCACAATCGATTTTATAAATTACAACGTCTCCGAAATCATTCTAACGCTCATCCCACGATCAGACCCCAAAAGCGCTTTAATTTTAGCCATATCGTCTGAAGCTCGAGAACTTGATAAACGCCCAGCGCGTTGTTCATCGTCAACGTTATCTGTTCTGTCTTTGAAAGCTTTGTGCCACCCTGCCTGGACAAAAAGTTTCCTTCCGTAGGTTTCTTGTAATATAACAAGCGTCTCAGCAGCCGATTTGTTTAGGTTTTCTCAAATAGTCCCGCTTAGTTCACACAAAATTCTAATAAATAACACACTAAATTGTAAGAAGCTGTGTCTATTAAATGAATTTTAATAGCATTTAATTACGTTATAGATCACGAATGCTTTTATAGTAACAAACAACATCAAAGTTAAATTAGTTAGTCCTTTTTAATGTATCGGCATTAAAGCAGACGTAATACAGTTGATAATAATTTCACTTGTGTATATCATCGGTGTATTAGATACAATATGAAACTATATGATAATTATTCATCTTTGAAAACGTCTTTATTATCATATATATATAAAATTAAAATATTCAATATAATTAAAAGTTTTATTCCTCATTTGGTATATGATAAAGCAATGACCATACCAATTTGTTATACGAATCTTTCTTCTAAATGTATTTTTTAATTTATAAATATTAATAATGAATACTATGGCAGTTATCTAATACTGAATACTATGGCAGTTACATTCTAATTATCACTGCACTGTAACTTGAATAGATTTAACAGTTTTACAGTATTTTGTAGCCAATGGTGTTGCAATATGCAGTGGCTCCCAAACGTATTCGCACACTAAGAATTTAAAGGAAAGGTGCTGTAGCCAGGAATTGATATCGAATATGAAGCCTAGTATTTTTTCGTATCATCTCCGTGCGATTTTGAACAAAACTAAAATTTTTTAATACTGACTTACTTCCTTTTTAGAAAATTGAAAAATGTAAGGAGGCATAGATAAAACAAGTCACAAAAGTGACTGTACACAGCAAAAGTTTCGTAAAATTTCATAAATAAAGTTATCGTCTGCCACTTCGATACGGTGTAAGGTTTTAGTTTAAAGTAACAAAGTTTTATGTTAATTTTCTCTTTTCCATGAGCTCCTAATTCAACTTCCCGTTAGAATGAGCGCGCATTTCAGCTTTATGCTAATTTGAAGTGGAGCCAAGTTTTGTATTTAAGGGATAGCAAGGAACTTCTGAGTGTGAGAGAGCTTTTAGTCTCAGATCACTGCGGCTCTGTTCCACGTCCACCCGACTAGCTAGATTTAAGTCTAAGCCTTAACGCTGTTACGCTATTACTTATTGAAGTAATCTAAGTGCATTAGTATTAGTCAAATCTTGCTACGCACCACTGATAGTTTAGCATAGAGGCCAACCTCGCGTTTATAGTTCTGTGAGCAACAACGACTTAATTTCTACTCACTTTATTTTAAATTATTTGATTGTTCACTTTAGATCCAAGTGAGGTCATTATTTTCTGTTATCCCTTCCGAGTTCGGAGGTGGCTGTAAATAATAGTTAAATAAAAGGGTCACTTTAAAACCCTCCTTGCGTGCAGTACCACAGAACATAGCTGCATTTAGCTCCCTTTTCAAGAGCAGGCCTTTGTTACGGTTAAGACCATGTTTGCCAAAAGTATTCACACAACACTCAGTCCTGACAACGGGATATCGTTAAATTATTAAATTATCTAATTCTATGGTGCAGTATGTCATAAAAAATTTTAAAGAAGAAAGTCGCATCGAAAATAAAGTAAGAAGAAGTCGTCCGGCAAAGTTAAAGGCCGGATTACTCTTCTCCGAGTGACTTTCAGCGACCCCTCGTCGGAGCTTCTCGAACCCACTGAACGTACCTGTAATATGACAGAATGTTTACAACAATCAGAGCCGGACTGACACCTCACCTCTGTTTGTTTGGAAATTGGATACCGACGTGCAGGTTGCTGTGCTTGAAGTTTGACAAGCAGTTTCCAAAGAATTAATTTCGGTTGGAGGGGGAAAAAAGAAATCAAAACGTGACTGGGTAGCTAGCTGGGAAACATTAAATCAACTTTTAAATGAACTTCAAGGCGAGGATATCCAAAGTTACAAAACCTTCATCAGAATGGATGAAGGATAATTTGAAACTTTATTGGAAATGGTCACTCAAAAAAAAAAAAAAAAAAAAAAAGATGAAATGCTCTGCCATCAAAATTAAAACGCAAATAGCGCTTCGGTTTCTAGGAACGGATGACTGCTACAGTTCTCTGCAATATTTAATTTGAGTGCAAAATGCACAATCAACATGTTTATTCCAGAAATGTTTGGCGCCATTTTCTGTGAATGAGGCTGAGCTAAAATTATTAATCTTCAGCTTGAATTCTCCAACACCCTTAAATTTTAACATGTTGATAATAGCCTCATACGCCTTCTGTCGGCGATTTTTATTTTAATACTACTGACTGATCGTTTGTAAATAAAATCTAATTTGTGGTATCTAATTTGTGGTTCAAATAAAAAAGAAAGTCTATAAAACAAATTTCAAAATTTTAGATTATATTTTATTAGGTATAATTGGCCATGAGTAGAAACTGGTTTTTCGAAAATTATATCAACAAAATACAATAAATGTTTGCCCTTTCACTTATTTTATAATTGAAAACTGTATTTATTGGGTAGTTGAATAAAATATAATTTAATTGTTTTTTTATTAAAGAAAATTCAGAAATAAATGTGCTTAAAATAAATATTTTGAATCCGATACCCTAATTTAATTTTCTTCTATGTTTTTCCTACAATATCAAAAACCTAAATTCATTCTGATTACTAGTTATATCGACGTTATGTTTAGGTATTATTAAACAATGGTCGTAATATTCAAGATTCATATGCATTAAAAAACTCCATAGTTATATTATCGCTCCATCTCGTCATTGGGCACGAACGCCTCTGCGAAAACTGCTCAGAATTACTGCCCGGATAGATTTTCAACTGGTTCAAAGTAGTAGAAACGGAATCGCTGACTCATCTCCCTTACGTTTCTATTCGGACGAAGTGAGCATTTACATTATCAAAGAAACCCTAGCGAGAGGCTAGCTGCGGATCGTTCGGACAGGTGTAAATTGATCTTAACTCAACGTGATTAGAGATTGACAATTAGGAAACCTGTGAAAAATCCACGTTTCAGTGCGGCAAGTATGCCTACAGAACGTCCTGAAAAATTTTCTACTTCAGTTTTACCGGAAACTTTTCTACGAAAACTCAGATAAGCTGGATTATATAGGCCCTGTGCTCGAAGAAACGTTTTCGTAAGAGCCCTTCGCAAAATCAATGGTAAATGAGCCCGAAGAGAATTGGAACCTTGCCTAGTTTGCAGATGAAAGCAAATTTAACGTTTTTGGTTCCGATGGGCATATGAATGCATGGAAAAGAAAAATGAGGAACCTAATTCTAAGAACTTGGTTGGAACAAAAAAGCATGACGGTGTATTTGTCCTTGTGTAAGATGCTTATCAGCACCAAGATTAGGTAATCTAGTATTTATTGAAGGCGTAAAGAAACATGTCTTTATCTAAATATTTTAAAAGATAATTTAAAATTATCCGCCCAAATTTTGGGTACCGGAAAAAACTTTTATTTTTTATCAGGATAACAACGTTGGAACGTTGAGGGTAACGCACACTACCCTCAACGTTCGCTTTTGATATATCTCTAATTGTTCACAAGTTCTGAAAACATCCTCTCCCTTACTATATTACAAACTCATAAAACGTATTTGAAGAGAATTAGGGGTTATAATAGGAAGATGGCACAACATAAAAACGAAAACCGAACTAAAAACACTAATGATGATGGAAGAATGGAGGAACATTGGTGCAGATATTATAAGAAAAATCTGGTGAACTCTATGCCCAGACGTTTGAAAGCTGTTATAAGTGCTGCAAGATATCCTACAAAATACCAACTAACAAGAAACATTGTAATATTTACTGACATGTGCAGATTTCTTTAAAGTGCAAGGGGAATTCTGTGAGGTAACTTTTTTGTTACGTTTTGATTAACGTGTTTCCAAAAAAAAACGTTTTTGCTATGCTTATAAAATAACTAATGCATTTTTGCTAAGAAATGTTTATAGATATTATAAAAAATTCATTTCGAATATTAATTTTTTAATGAATAAAGTAATTTTTCACTGAAACTCGTATGAGTACGAACACTTTTGGGAGCCACTGTATTTTGCAAGTAATAATTTATTCCCTTCTCTGAAGAAAATGATAACTAATAAGTTCATTTTCCGCAAAAAAAAAAATAGAAAATCAAAGCCCTGGATTTATTGCACTTATAAATCGTAATGCCTAGTTGGCTATTGGTTTTTGCAAGTTTTAAATCCTCAGTCTGCATTCCTGTCTATCAAAACCTCCTTTTTTTTACTAGAAAGAATTAGGATAATTTTTGGACATTATCATTGTGTAATTCAAAACAATGAAAATTATAAATCCTACAGGTTAAAACTTAGCAGCACTTATGTCTTGTTTAAAGACCAGTTTAACCAACGTTTTTTCCCCTCTTAAATAGGTAAAGAGAAATTCCAGGATGTACATTATTGTTTCACTTGGCTGGATTATTTTCGAGTAGAAAACTGCGGAAAACTCCTGTACGACTACTTAATGTGTGTAGGAAACCGAACAGTGAACGATGAGCTTCTCGAGTAAGATGTGCATTTTGCTCTTCTATTAGTTCCGAATGTTTTATTGGCTAAGAGAATGCTCTCTTATTATTATTTTCTCATAAATGTTTTTAGAGTACTATAAAATTGTTATAAGTTAGTTTTTAGAGTACTATAAAGTTGGTATATATGTTCTTTATGTATAGAACTTCAAATCTATATATGTTCTTTATAGAACATATATAGATTTGAAGTTAGAAAATACAAAATGTACCGGATGATAATTAAATATGACTACATAGTAACTGAGACGAGTATAATAGTCGCTAAGGACTTCATTTATGCTTTCATTTCGAGAGAATCTGGGTTTTTTGATGATTATTAAACATTAATTTATAAAGAATATATTCTTTTAATAAATCAAAATACATACAAAACGTTAGAATGACATTAATTTGAGAGATGAACAGACGTATAAAAACAGAAGGAAAGAGTTCTTTTTGTCAGTTCCGAAGAATCTGGATTCTTAGCACACATGCCCTACAAGGACAAATCAGTCGCGTAAATATAATTCGCAATTGCACATCAGTATCGCCACTTAGGGAGGGATTTGAAAAATGAACCAAAGAGCTTCTATTGCACATGTGACGCTGAATAGTTGAAACTGTGCATATGAGCGCATGTTGTTTTTTACGTTTTATTTTATGTTTGTTTTGGAGTTAGAAACGTATGGAGTATAAATGCTGCTATCATTTTAGTAGGAAATCTCGTAGTGCTTTCATTTTAAAAGTGTACTTAATCGTCAACATTTCGCTTTCGCGAAACTTATCACGCATTGATATTCGGATTGATATTCGTGGCATATTATCGCCCTTCATATCGAGAAAATGATTCAAGCTATAATTAGCCTCTAATATTATGAATTTACTAATACATGTGGATTAAGAAAATTGTGTATAATCCCTTTATTAAGCTGAGAGTAACTCGAAGTGTTACAATTAATAAAGTAATTTCTTATTCCTTGATTCTGAAAATGAAAGATTCAAGTAATGTATTCTGAATGATCTGCTTATACCTACTGATAACATTAAAAGTTAGATATGAATAAATTAAACATGTTCGTTATGAATAAGATAAATTCATTCTGTTTTGAAGAGTATGTCTTGCGCAGGCAATACATTTAACAGTGAACAGTTACTGATGTGAAATTTAACATAATAAATGTGTAGAATAAATGTGTAGGAATGCAAATCAGCTAAGTTGACTTTGAATAAAACTGTGAGCTGGCTATTATCATAGGACATCATTTTCATATAGACTGCAAAAAAATGCTTACGACTTCTACTCTTTACATATATAATTATGCTTATATTTGATCTAACTTCAGTCATGTTAAATGACAGAAATATTCTTAGAAGCCTGTTGGTCCATTCTAGAGGCCACTCCCTCGGTAGAGATATAGATGCGCACTTACGAATATACGTCCCGTAAAGTCGAGATAACTAGACTAGAGAGAAATCACGCACTAGAGAGAAATCAGGATGTGACGTCAGCGTGGAAATTGACGGGGCCAACGTGATATATCACGTGTATATCACGTTGGCCTCGGGAAATTGAAGAAATGTGTAGGGGGTGGAGGAAGGTAAAACCCCGCAAGGACTAACGGAAGGGAAATGGGAGACGTAAAAATGAAAGCAGTGGCCTTAATTGCAGTGTGGCATATATGAAAGCTTTGATGAAATTTCTAAAGTTCTGAAGTGAACATTAGTTTGTTCTCCTGAACTGAAAATCTTCCGCGACTACACAACATTGCCAATACAATTTCAACCGCCATCTATTTTATCAAGTCTTATTTCAACAGTTTTGTTAAATTTCTTAATACATTGTTATTTTCTTAAGGATCTAGGCTTGGTCTTATAAAGATAACCCGATAATTTTATCATAAGAAATATTTTATCTAAAATAAAGCTTCCCAACGTTAAAATAATATGGCAGACGGAAAAAGAGCATCGCTGAAAAATTTTCTGTGAAGTAGAACATTTTCCCGTAATTTTCTATTCAAAACCCCGCATTATAAATTATGACTTCAAAAAGGGGAATCATGGAAAAGCACCGGACAAAAATATTCAGATTTGGTCAAAAATATTGAAGTAATCAAAATGCAAAGAAGCACGCCTTTCTATTAAATTCAGATGCAATTCAATAGACTCCTCAGCAGCTTGTTCCTTTCTCAAAAGAAAGGACAATAAACTAGAAAAATTGAAATTTAATCCCGACCATAATTTGTAAATTAATATCCTAGAAAACACTTGTGCAATAATTTATAACAATTTAATAAAATTGCAATTACGCAGATCAGCTATCAATTAGCCCTTTCGTGACGGGAAGCGCAAACGTGCGCTTATGGCTGAGGCCGGCAGTCTCTTTCGCGAGTGTCTGTCTAGGGCCGGAGGGTTTTTGCTATAGAGTGCAGAACCAACGGACAATTTCGAGCAGTTTGATGAGAACAATTTTGGAAGTTAATGCAAAAATTCGATCCAAAAAAAGGAGACATAAGCCTTTATTTAACTTTATTTGAAAGGCACGCTAGTAGAGCTCACGTAAAAGAAATAGGCTGGATTTCACATATCTTAAGGTTATTACCTTATGAAATAACACAATTAATAGCACGTGAACCTATTGGTGAAGCTGAGGAATACAAGCACGTAAAAGACCTTCTCCTTGAAAGATTGAGGTCTTGAAAAATTTCATCAAAAATGTTTTCATCATCAGAAATCGCTAAAACGTGGAAGAATTTTTCATTTGAAATAGCGAGCTATTCGAAGAAGGAATTACAGATTTAAACGTTACAACCTTTGAAAAATTAAAAAACCTTATGATACTGGATCAGATAAACGGCCGAGTATTGAGTGAAGTAAAGCTTCATTTTATAGGCGATTGGGCTAAAATCGTAGTCCCATCCAATTTAGCCGATCGATTAGATGAATATGAGAGAGAATGATAGGATGTATGCCTCTTGCAATAACTTAAAGGAGAATGTCCGAAATGGCAACTGGGCTAGTAAAATAGGAAGTCTGTGGATTCAATCTAAATATAGTAGGTCCTTCAAATCTGAGACAGCGAAGGCCATATCGACAACATCCTTCATATAGAAGTAACAATACACAAAATCCACAAAAATCACAAATTCGAAGGGAAATTCCAATTAATGCAAAACCGAAATTCCTTTCCAAACCTAAACGCTTTGTCTGTGGTGAAGAAACGCACTTTGTAAGAGCCTGTCCGTCCCACAAGAAGCAACATACCAAATCTAAGGTAGAATGTTCATGACAAGGATTAGTACAAACAACAACAATGAATAAAGAAAATGATGTAGGGTTGCTTTCTACCCGTATTACTGTTACAGTGTCACCTTTGGTTGAAGCGAATGTTATCGAATTCGATACATTAAACAGGGTAAAGTGTGGAATGGTAGGCTTTCAAGGAGCAGTCGACTTCCGTGTCAAATATCTGTGATTCGGAGTAACTTGATTCCTGACGACTGTGACAATGGACAGAGAAAAATTAAAATCATTTCTGCATTTGAAGAAGCTGAAACTGCAATGTTAAGAGCGATTCCTGTGAAAATCAATGATAGCTGTAATGACGCGGTACCGATAACTTCAGCAGCGTCAAAAAGTTAGTGAGTGATATGTTTTGTTAGAAATTTAGAAAAATATGATTTTCGAAAAATGGAAGCGAAATTCCTTTGTCATATTATAGGCTCTATGAAACATTCATCGGATTCAGAAAAAGTGGAATCTATGAAGAAAATGCCTAGACTGATAACAAAAAACGAAGTAGAAGCACTTTAGGGCTTGCCAGCTACTATCGTGATTACATTCCAGATTTTGCCACTTTAGTGTTACCCTTGACAAACTTGACAAGGAAAAGGGTACCCTCTAACATCCCATGGTGAATGAAGAAGAAACAAATTTTCAGAAATTAGAGGAAAAACTTTCCCATATTCTATCACGTTTGACTCCAATACTAAATAACCATTCCAATTATATACTGACTCGTCAGCAATAGCTATTGGTGCCTGTCTGTCTCAAACAGATTATCAGGAGAAAAAAACATCCAATAGCATTTTTCAGCAAAAAACTAACGCCTTGTCAGACCATATGGTCTGCATTTGAGAAAGAAGCCTACAGTGCTTTGGCAGCTCTTCAGAAGATTGATACATGGATTTTTGGAGCAGAAGTCCAGGTCCTATCCGACCATAGTCTTCTGACGTATTTAGCGCAGTCTCAACCCCACGGAGCCAAGCTCGTGCGTTTGGCTTACAAAGGTATAATATAAAGATGTCTTACCAAAAAGGACGACAGCACAGAAACGCAGACGCTCTATCCAGAGTGTCTTATGACTCAGCGACTGGGTACCATGGTGTACAGAACAAATCGGGCTAATATAATATCTGTAACGTTTATGGAAACATGCACATATTATTGATGGTATTATTGTATTAGAAGATATTATTGCATATTGTATGAATAATTAACATAGTATTGTGTATTTTAATGTAAATGTTGTTATATAAAATTAAGAATTTTGCTATATTATCATATGTAAGTATTGTGTATGTAGAGGTCTTTGTATATGTGATTTTGTATACTTCAATTAAATGGCACATTTAGGATAGGACTTTGTGAGTGTGTGCAGAGATACAATAAAACAGGTATGAAACATGTACAGTGAAATAGGTACAGTGAAACTTATAAAATCTTACAATGAACTTTGATTTTGACTGTACGTATGGTCTCCAAGAAGATGTATACGCTTCCCAAGAAGGGACGTGTAAGATTAAAAACGTTGGCAGTACACTAGTGATAAAAAAAATAAAACGATTTCAGACATAATGTTTGTGGACTTAAGTAAAGAATATGTAGCTCAGTTATGGATAAGAATCCAATTTGTTTGCAAAAATAGAAGATGAGTTTTTGACTACTGTAAAAATGTAAGATTTCAATTAAACCTTATTGTCATAAAAACAGAATTAAAGTTAAATTACACTGAAAGAAGCTTGACTCTGGATCCATGACGAAAGTATATTTGAATATGTGCTTTGCCTTTAATGATTTTAACTCTGCAATTATGAAGTATTGTAAAGCTAAACAGACAATGGATTAACAAGCAAAAGCTAATGTTTATAAATAAACCATGTTTTCATATATAACTAAATCTTTTGCAGAGAACTGACTAAATGCTTCCAAGACTCCTTGGCAATGTGTTCAAATGGGGCTATTGAGCAATTAATACAGATTCTGGTTCTTATGGTTGACGGAAGAACAATTTTTGAACTTCCTGTACCATATAGTACAGTTCTGCCTATTCCAAGTGAGTTTTATAATCTTTTTCTTCCATTCGCCCTAACTATTACTGATGCTTAAAAAGAAGTATTTTCAGAAATCTGTTATTGAAAACCTCGCATTTATTAATATATGTCAGTAGAAGTGCTCTCTCAAAACCATAAACGTAGCATTTTAGAAAACATTAAGTTTATAAGCTATGCGGCGAAATTTATAAGCAAGAAAGAAATGTTCAGACTAAATAGAATAGAAACATGAAAATGTAAAATTTAAAATAAAAATAATAATCAGCTGATTTGGGCAAGTTTTCGAATAAAACTTATCAATTTTTGAGGGTGAGATGGCATAGGCTCTTCTTCTTCAGGAGTAAAAAAGTAAAAAACAAATTTACGAATTTTTGATACTTACGATTTTTGGCACTGTACCGTGAAGAAGATGGACATATGTCTTATAACTTTTGAAATTGGTAGAGTTTTATTCAGAATATATGTCGAACCAAGGTTAATTTTTTGCCTAATTTAAAAATTTTACGAAACCGTCAAAGGCCCACCAGCGGCCGAAAATAAAATCACTGAAACCTGGTAGTTCCGACCTGGGTTTGATTCTTTGCGAACCGATAAGCTGCATGAGCATTTTTCCCATGTGTGACGTGTATACGAACTAAATTCTCTTAGAAAGTCCTCCAGGAAGGCATCCTTCCCCTTAGGCAGGTACCCCTAATGGGGTTTGCCGTAATCAACTAAACCAAACTAGATCGAAACCGTAAAATTAATATTTTTATCATAATTTCTTTAAATTACAGGTAATAAATTTCTTAAATAAGTTATTTAATTTCTCCCTGTATGAGAAAAAGCTTTTTCAGAGTAGATCTTGCCGCATTACTCATAAATAATTTACATTATAAATGAGTATCCGGTATTTAATTCACAAAATTATGAAGTTAAAAATCTTGTGCGACTTCGATTCGCATTTCATGGAGGATTCTTCTTCTTTCTTTGAATATATATATATCCACGAAATGCAAATCGAAGTGAAATTGTGAAAAATATTTTCACAAGTGATATATATCGCATACGAAAATGAAGCTAATTTTTAAATTTAATATTAAAAACTCGCAACACTTCTAAAAGCACTGGTACCAAAATAATAGTTTTAACGAATATCAATAGATCTTACAGTTTTGAAATGCAAACTCATGAAACAGATTTTAATAAATTTCTTAATAGTCTAATTCGCATTACAAGAAGTGTCTCTCAGATAAAATTTATACGAATTCATGATTGAAATACAGGAAATCGTTGCCAAATGGGGGGAAGAGGGTGTAATAACATTAATACATTGCGGGAATGACAAAACAGTATTCTGAAAAGTTAACTTTCTTTGGAAAAAATGTGTTAGGAATAATTAAGTTAGGTTTAGATTAAGTTAAATTAAGCCATGGAAAATTCTCATGAACTCAGCACATTTCCCAAACCTTGAATTTGAAATGTAGACACATTAGGTTATTTCGAAGCAGGAGACATAAAAAATGAGCAATGCCCTCGACGGTGCTGGAACCAGAGACCTCTCGAATACGGGCCGAGTGTGCTAACCATTACACCACAAAAGGCATGCTAAGAAGGCGGAGAAATATCCTATATACTCCTCCTTTTAAAGGGCGACTGGTGTTAAGGGAACCAGTCGCCATAGCCTGGTGGTGGAGGAACATCATCCATCATCTTTTTTAGCTCGGGCGCCACTGTAGAGACATTACGTATATTTTTAAAGCTGGGAAGATTAAAAATGAGCAATGCTCTCGCCGGGACTCGAACCACGGACCTCTCGAGTACGCGCCGAGTGTGCTGAAGTGTGCGACGAAGGCATGCTAAGAAGTCGGAAGAAATACCTCAGCAATTTTACCTCTCAACCGATAGCTGAAATCGCTGAAAATAAATGGAAGATCTTACGCATTGTCGATACGCAAAAGATGACATGACTTTTATGATCTTTTATGACACCGGATTTACAAAAGTCAGTACACTATAAAAATTTTGTATTTTATAGAGTTTTAAGAAACCAGAAACGCCAGTTGCACACAAGTGCAAAAATACCACTAGAATATGCTGTATCAAAAATTGTATTTTATTTTATTTATTTATTATTTTATTTTATTTTTTTTACAATTATACTCATCAAAGGATATTGCACATTTTCGGCAATACATTAAGTTGCAAGTGTCTGGTCATAGAAACCACAAGAAAATGCTTATTAAGTATATTGAACATAAAATACCGTAAAAAAACTCATAATAAACATAACTGTGACAGCCATCATTTCGGAGCATTTTCTGAAGATAAGGTAAAACGTCGCTTATACCTTCAGTAAACAACCAATTTTTTATTTTACTGTTTACTTTCTTATTTAGGAAATTTACACAACCAGAAAAACCTTGATGCATATTTATTTCTGATTGCAGCTACTAACAAGCGCTCTTCTGATTGTAAAAATATGTGGAGAGAGAAAAACAAAAATAAAATTTAACATATTCTTAATTTATTTACCTCTTCTTAATTTCTGATTCAAATATTTATGATAAATTCGGTACGTACTTTAGATAATTTTAGCCCAAAAGTGAAGGCTGTTAGACTCAAAATCGCATTTTGGGTCGAATCACTAAAAGCTTTGAATCACTTTTCAATCAAAAGTGTTATCCAAAATTCTTTAAAGTGTTACAAAATATTAAATCTATAATAAAACAAATTCCAAATTTAAAATTTGGGCTTCCAGATGCCCATATTCGCAGTAGGATTACGTCATTCAAAATTTGATGGCTATAGGTACCGTTGTTTTATCACAATGCGAGAAACAGACATACATTTATGCAGATTCTTCATTATTTAATTTCTTCAAATATAATAGAGGGCGATAATATTTGTTGGCAACAATTTGAAAATTAAATCAACGGAGAAAGTGAATCGGGTTAAAATGCCAAAACGTAACAAATAGCCCTTCTGGGCTAACGCCCTTTAGGCTAATATAAGCAAAATGAAAATAAAATAATAATAAAAAATTTTCAAAAGGTTCAGAATTTAATGATATCTCAAAACGGGTTCTTTTAAAGTTCAATACCGTTTATCAGAACAACAGAGATGGCCCACGCGAAATAGTGAAACGTTTTGTAGGATATTAGGTGAATGTGCGTTTAGACTAACATGGGAACGTTATATATCTTCTGTATATTCATAAAGTGAAAAATATGTAAAGGAATTCTATAAAAATTATATATCAGGAAATGTATTTTATTTAAATCAATCATATTAAAAAGTAGAATAATAATATTCTTAAGGAACCTCATTTATTTTGATAGTTCAGTTTGATTTTGAATAGTTCAGTTTGTTAATTAATAGCAGACAGTTAAATAATAAAAGAATAATATCTATTTTTTTCCTAGTGGAAACAAACTCGAATGAAAAGTGAAGCAATAAAATATCGTGTTCCTTTGGGGCTAAAAATCTAATGATTCTAAACCATGCATGTAATAGACAGCATTTGAAACATGTTTTATTAATTTCAATAATGTATTTTGAATAATAATATATTTTAATTTATAACCATTATATGCACCATTTATTTGTAAGAACTGCTTTAGTCCCTTTATTACTGACATCTGTATCGAAGGCAAAGTTATATTTGTGTTCTGGATACGCTAGTATAGAAGCAGATCTTAAGGCGTCCTTTAAGGTTCTAAATGCATCTTGAAGTTCATCAGAACGCAAAACCATTTCTTTTGATACAATTAGGCAAGGTCTTCAGATCCTTTAACAAATCTTTGATTTTAATGCAAAGATATAAAAAAAATTCTTAACTGTTTGTAATGTTTTCATCACGACATCAGCATCAACCACGAATTCTCTGATTTCTTCAAAACCTGAGTGAAACATTCTGAAATATGAAGTAATCAAGGTGGACAATTTCTCGAAGATATTTTATATTTTGAAGGGTTCTGTTTTCAGTTACCTTCTCTAAGGTTCATGTTGCTCAAAAGGATGTGTGAGCCCTTCGAGGCAGATCTTTTCTGGGGCTTCAAGAAGGTGCTTTCAAGAACTTTGCCGAATGTCGCTAACTTGTCTTTAAGGTTGTTAGGAGAGTTTCTGCCTCTATCTCAGGATTTAATTCAGCTACGCTTCAAATGGCATTCGATTCAGATTGAAAAGATCTAGATCAACGGTTCTCAACCTTTTGACTAACATGTGCCATCTAAACAAAAATTGAAACGATTTAGTACCACCACTACATTTTACAATGATTATTTTTCAATTTATCAATAGAAATCAGTTATAATACTTTAAAATTAAATTTTAGAGCGACATTTGGGTCTGTTAAAGAAAGATCAGTTTCTTTATGCCTGGTCTTATTTCACTTAGTTTTATATGTAAATTAGGATCCTCTTTTAACTTTGTTCTGTATTTATTTTTCAAATATAACATGGAAGCAAATACTTGTTCACACGAATAGGTTGTACAAAAAGGCAAAAAAAAGTTTAATAGCTTTATTTGAAATGTCTTTAAACTCTTTTTTATTCGATTCAACAAAAGTTAACAAATGTGTTATCTTTGAAAGCTTTAGTTAGAGTTCGATCACAGGAAATTTCTATCAACTCTCTTTTTCTTCACGACATAATTTTCCTCTTAAAAAAATAAAAAATTTCATATTTATATTAAAAAATTAAAAATCCAAGTATGGATTAAACCAATTTTCTTTTTCATAATCCTCGGAGGGAAAATACACATTGAAATTATTTATTAATGAAAAATAATGATTTTTAATTTCGGATGCTGATTCATCTTTTATTTTGAAATTATAGTGACGTAAAGTGTGACGTCATAAAAGTGACGATGTAAAGTGTAGACATGCTAATAAAGCCGTCAACTCTAAAAGAATTAATGAGATACTATTATCTTTTTACAGGAACATATTTTTATTTCCTGTTAAATACAACATCCATTTCTATTAGCCCTTTTAAAGACATCATTTATAACAAATTTTGTTATGTCTGTGGCTAAAAGAATATTTTTAAAAATAAAAAGGGATTACTTTGATACAGTCTATGAGCGGCTATAGACCTTGAACAAACCTCAGATCGCATAAAGTTACAAGTGTTAGAGAAAAAACTTAAACAGGATGTCGAGGTACTTAATTTTTGAATTTAATATTTAAAAATACTTTGTTTCTTTGCGTACCACCAGTGGTACGCATACAATCGATTGAGAATCGCTGAGCGTTATATGTAAAATATAAGCACAATAAGTGACCAGTAATTAAAATTAAATAAATACGCACAGTTTATATTTGATACACAATAAATATATATATAACTACTATACAAAAAATAAAAAAGTAATATATGAACAAATGGCAATAATTATTTAAAAAATTTTCAACATTTTCAACAATATATATTTGCTCTTGAACTTAACTTTAGATGACTAAATTTCATTTCGTTTTGAGAAGGTGGTAGTGAATACAAAGCAGTTTCTCTTAAAATGGCCAATACAAAGCTATCCTTCCCTTTCAATAGCTAGATCTCGTGTACTTTTCCATATTCAGGTAACCAGTTTTTGGATCAAAGCTGTAAAATAATAATTAGAAAAAAACTCTGAAATGTTTCAGATTTTAAATTACGTGCAAAGGGGAGTTTTTTTAACTTTCTGTGTGTTACCTTCATTTATTCAATATCATGTTCTTCGCACTTACACCATAAAATTCAGTTCAACAGCAATATCACAAAATAATTTTAAAATCAATATATCTTTAGAATTTCCGATACTGAATTCCGTGCGCTTTAGATAAAAAGGTTTTTTTTGTTCGTAGAGTGTTGTCATTGAGCGCCTTTAAATCGTTTTACAAAGTATGAAATAGATAATAAAACAAATTCCAAATTCCAAATTTGGGTTTCCAAATGGGGATATTCGGATGGAAACGTACGTTATTCAAAATTTCAAAATTAAATGACTATAGGTACCGTTGTTTTATCTCATTTGGAGAAATATACACACATTTATGCAAATTCTTCATTATTTAATTTCTTTAAATATAATACTGGGCTGCAATATTTTGTGGCAGCAGTTTGAAAAGTGATTCAGACTTTTAATATTTTCAAAGCAAAATCGCAAAACGAAAACAATAGTCCTTCAGGGACAAAACCCCTTTGGACTAAAAATGTTAATAAACGTTTACTATTTGATACCTTTTATTTATTATTTATTATTATTCAAATTTCAGTAGAAAATCTTGAATTTCTAAAATGTGATGGAAACTTTGTTTATTTCAAACTGCGTTGAGTTGTTTTCATTCCTTCGAACAGGTGTTCCATCCTCTACAATAGAAAGTTCTTGTGAAGCCGGTGAACTAGAGTCTTGGGCAGGAGGTATTAAAGAGTGTGCAAGAAAGCACTCCGGATCGGGGGCTTCGTTATCTAGGTAACTGTGATTTCTTTTATACCTAAATGAAGTAAATCATTTCAATTTGTTTACATTATTCACTTTTATTCATTTATAAATATGTACACACACATATGTATTAAATAGAAAGAAATCAAATATGTAGAATTAGTATCTACCAAATGTGGCAAATTTTCTAATAGAAATGAAACAAAATTTGAAACCTGAGTCAATGATGGGAAAACAATACTAAAATAAAAGTAATTTAGTAAAAAATTAATAATTAAATATTTTATATAATATTAGCAACTTTAAATAAAAAATCAAGTCCCAACATAATGGATCTATTGACGATGATGTCTCCATCTATCAAAGATGGAAGATATGACAGATCACCTGAAAAGAAGATAGCTTAAAACAACAGCGAAAAATGCTAATATTAATTAACATAATAAGGAGATACTGTCCGACACCGTATCAATTATAAGAACAGCTCAGAAACACCAAAACATAAACACACATTTTTGAGGCACCTGTAGGTGAAAAATAAACAATATTAACAGAAGTAAACTAACCTTCTTTGAAATTTATTCAGTTATTCTTTTCCCTCAAAGAATACATTATAAAAAATTATAAAAAATTATAATTTTTGCAAATTATAATTTGCAAAAATAATTGATTGATGTTTTTAAATCGAAACATTGTGCTGTTAAAAATGAATTTTTAAAGTTTTCTTTGAAAATAAAGTGAAATCCAAGTTGTATAAAGTTAAAATCACGAAATAGAATGATCGCAAAATGGAAATGCTTGTCCAACATTTTTACTATTCAAATTTAAATGTATCTTCGAAATTTTAGATTAAAAATTTCTAATTTTTGGAATTATACTTAGAAGTTATTCAGGTCAAGATAATGTGCAAATTTTCTCCTTTCATAATTCAAATCTGTTTCAGAAAAAATTATAAAATTAGTTTAAAATATTTTATTTTAAATAAATTAGAAAAAAGTCTCACTTTTATCTGTATAAAACTTAAATTTTAGTTTATAAGTTAAGAAAGCAAGCATATTAGATAATTTATAAGAAAAGAAGTTTATTAAAAAAAGCAATATTATCATATATATTCTAAATTCACCTTACATTACTGACTAAAATTTTAAGCGCTAATTAAAAAACTGCTCCAGTGAATTTTACGAGAATGCGCAGTTTGGTGCAACTTGAGACGTAGAAGTGAACCGTGGAAAAAAAACAGCATGTTATTTCACAAAAGTTCGATTTTGTATCAGCTACCGTACATTAAATCAATGTTATATAAACGTAATGTACATCCTACACATACAGGTCCTTACATGGCCTTTATTTTATTCATAATAGACACACACATATAAAAATATTTTAAATGACGCAAAGATTTATGTTTTCATAACTTTAAATTTTAAAAAACCTGGTATGTACACCACATAACTTCCTTGTACGTAATATTAAATTGTGCGCAGTTTTTCTTTCGTTTGATTTAAATTTATTGAATAGAATTAAATCTACTACTTCGATAGCGCATAAACTACAATAGAATAAATAAACTCTTTAAAATTCACTATATATGTTTACCATAGCGACACTCTGGCGCTAGGTTCACTTAACAGCGTTTCATCTCATTCATTTTATAACTCAGAATGCACAAAAATTATGTTTATCATCTGAAGAATTATTTAACCGTTGCCACAGATTCAATTCAAATACTGTGATAAATCTAAAACGATGTATAAAACAAAAAAAAATCAAACAATAACAAAAAAAGAAACACTTTTTGGCAGACGATTCAGTATTTCTCATTTACCTAATTCAGATCTCGCTTTCCCGCTAGGCAAAAATACATAAAAACTCAAAATATCCATATTAAAAATTACGAAGTAAATCTTAAACACAAATTTCATCGACTAAATTCCAGAATGGATTAAGCATGGTTTAATTCGCCGTAATTAAAGAAGGCGTTGTCTTTGTTGTTGCGAAGCTTAGTTTACATAGATTGGTAACAAATCCACTATTTTGCTAAGCTTCAAATGTAAACAAATATGGCCGCTAAATTAGGCTTAGCCGCACTTAAACAATATTGAAATTCTTGATAATTCTGAAATTATTACATGCAGGTTAACTAAAGGCATAAAAACCTTAACCGGAAGATAAGAAAAACATAAATCAATCATTTTTAAAGCAAAAAATTAACAATTTACAAACGTATAAGAATAAAGGTACTGAGCCCACTGAGTCGAGTAACAGAGTGTATATATATATATATATATACATAACATTTATATACTTTTGGTCGTCCGATTGCAAACCAAAATGGGAGGTGCACATCTACATGTTATAGCAGTCCTATATAAAAAACTTCAATGTTCTGAGGCTATTGGTGTTTGAGTTATGCGAGATACATACATACATACATATGTACTACGCACAGATACCATGACAAAAGTCGCTTTAGAATCAATCCATTTTAAATCAGTTTTATAATTTTTTGGGAGAAGAAAGATTCCTTTATTCTGTCCTTACGTTCAGACATTGCGCAAAAGCGTCATTAAATTGCATTCGATAGCGGTCAAAATGGATATTTTTCTTGAAATACACTCACGTTTGTGAAAATTGCAACACCAAGAAGGAATCGTCATAATTGAATGCAATTTAATACACAGTTGAGTGGTAGTGGTACAAATAAATGATTAAATGTTCAAAGCAAACAAACAAGAACAAGAGATCAGAATCAGTATTTTGTGTGGCCACCACGCGCCGCAATAAGTGCTGCTACACGACGTGGCATGGAGTCAAACAAAGTTTGAATGTCTGACTGAGGAAGAGCATTCCATATCGTTTGTACGCGTACCCAAAGTTCGTCTGCAGACGCAACAGGACGAGGATCACGAGCAAGACGCCGACCAATGACATCCCACACATGTTCAATTGGCGACATATCCGGGGAACACGCAGGCCAAGGAAGAAGCTGTACCTGCTGCGCTGCAAAGAAGGATTTAACAATCCGAGCAGTATGAGGGCGGGCATTGTCCTGTTGAAATACAGCGCCTGGCAAGCTTTGAAGGAAGGGAACAGCTTCGGGCTGTAGAACTTCACGGATATACCGGTTGCTGTTCAGATTGCCCACAATTCGTAGCAATTGAGATCGTCTATGATATGCTATGGCGCCCCAGACCATAACTCCGGGTGTTCGTCCACTGTGGCGTTCGATAATGCACTCCGGAAGGTGGCGTTCACCGGCATAGCGTCTGACACGAATGCGGCCATCATGGTACCACAAATTAAAGCGGGATTCGTCAGAAAACACGACATGCTGCCAATCAGCACGCCAGTCTCTATGCTGATTGGCCCATTGTAGCCGCAGGCGGCGATGGTCGTGCGTTAGGGGGATCCTGTATAAAGGAGTCCGTGCGCGCAGTCCACACTGCAGCAGACGTCTACGAATTGATGAAGCACACAATGAAACACCTGTAGCTATTGACCACAGTGCTGCCAATTGTCTAGAGGAAGCTGTACGGTCCGTCCGCGCCATGCGGACCAGGTGTCTATCATCGCGAGCTGACGTCACATTTCGGGGTCCACTCCCGGATTTCCGAGTTGTCCGACACTCGTCCGTCCACTGCTTCCAAACGCGCATCACTGTGCTGCTGTTGCGCTGCACACGAGAGGCTACTGCACGATACGACAATCCAGCTTCACGAAGGCCGATGATTCTCCCTCGTTCAAACTCTGTAAGTTGTTCAAATCTCGCTCTCTTTCGTCGACGAGGCATAAGTACAGATTGAGTTAACGTTTACCACTAGCAGATAACCACCGATAACCATACACGCCTCGCTACAGCCGTCTATTTATTCGGATCCATCAGCCGTTCAGAGGGCGCTGCTCAGCATACGCATGCGCTACGGATTTGCAATTCTAATCATTTGCATATCATGCGCTACTTTGCATTTCCTGAAAATTTCAGCTCACTCGCGTAAGTCCTTCATGGTGTTGCAATTTTCACAAACGTGAGTGTATAATACACGAAATTTTTTGCGGTTACAGTACTTCCTTTTTACTTCGTACACGGAAGTAAAAGAGTAATTTTAAATAAATACAAAATCTAACATTCAAAACTTCTTACGGTCCCTATAGTTATGTTTACGTTAGGTTTGGTATAAATGCAGGAGCCAGTTATTTACCTGAGTAGGTAGGTAACGGCCACCGCCCTTCTGGGGCCCGCGGTTCTGCTGCTCAGGTAATACTATCATTAGGTTCAACCGACATTGCAAGCTCTGCCATCACTGCCGGTGTCATCGGTTATCATTTATCAGACTGAATTACCAACTTTTCCATCTAGGCGTGAAAGGAAACGCTGCCAGTTTTGGCTCGTTTATGGCAGACACTGGCTGAATGACTGTTGTTTTGTTTTTACTTCCTTGTACGAAGTAAAAAGGAAATATTGTAATCGCGAAAATTTTCGGGTATCATATTTCAACGAAAATATCCATTTTTACAGCTATCAAATGCAATTTAACGATGTTTTTGCGTGATATCTGAACGTATTAAAATTATAAAACTGATTTAAGAACTGATTAAGATTCTGAAGAGAATTTTTTAGTGGCGTCTGTACGTACGTACTTATATATTATTATGGATTTTGTACTTATTTAACTACTTACTTAGAATTGCAGTTAAAATTGTTTTATTTCCCTGTGCAATGCAGCACGAAACTTATTTGAAAAGAAAGCTACTCCGGAAAAGTAAAAAAAAAAAAAAAAAAAAAAAGAACGCGTCATTTAATACGTTGAATCAGGAAATTTGCGGGTTTCTATTAATTTTTAAATTTACTGCAAACTCAACCTCTCTTGGTGCCATGACAAACTTAAATACAAATTCCCATGAAAATATCTAGAATTTATGAAATCAATGCAAAAAGACTGGTGTTTGAAACAAAAATAATTAATACCTTAAGCTAGATTAAATTTTCATAAATCCTCAATACAGTAAATTAAGTTTTATCATATAAACTCTCAACTCTTAAGTTGAATAAGAAATAGAAATATCCTCCCTGGTGTTTTGTTAAAATGAAAAGATTATTAATCATGTAAGATGCATTATTGACACAAAATCATCAACATGCTATCTCTCACTAAAACTAACTAATCAGCTTTGCTTCCTGTAAACACATAAATTTCAATACAACCTTAGAGATAGCCATAAACACTTAAAAGTAAAACACAGAACAGTTCAAAACACCAGGGAGAAATAAGTCTCACACACTAAGAAGTCAAAACACGAGTTCAGTTAAATTAATAAATCTGATCGTTAGTCATAAATAACATTAAATTTCTCCTACGTCCGCAATAAACTACCGAGGTTCGAATGAAAGTTTAACCATGTTTTCCGAAAGGATCACATGGGTGACCTACAGTAGACCACAAGATAATCAAGCACAAAAAAGCATACAATAGTAAATAAGTAAAAAAACATTTATTTAATATTTCAAAAGATTATCCATTCAGAGTAGCTGGCCAGACTACCCCTACAAACATTTACTAAAAATTACTCACAATTTTTCATACGACAATCTGTACCATGATCAATATTGTATCCAAAATTATTAGTTATGTACCTTACAATAATTTCGTAATTATCGCTGAACCATACTTAAGTAGTCTGAAACAATTTTTTATTCTTGAAATATTTCCAAAATTTACCAAAATCTTAATGAAACAATTTACAATTTCTATTAATTTTAGAAGGTTACTCAAGCATTTAAACTCACACTACATATACAAATATTTTAAATCAATTTTCGTTAAGGTGAAAGATGAAGTTTTTTTTTCCTAATAATCGATTTCACAAAATCCTAAATCAGTAAGGGCAATAAGTTTGAGGACACATAGTGATATAGAATTAAATATAAAATCCAAAAAATAATTAACTCACGGTGGAAAAAGGATTCCAGTCCAGATTTCGTCTTCCTATTTGTGTACGAAACGCACGTAAATGAAGTTCAAAAATTGTTCTTCATCAATGCTGCACCAATTTGTCAATTCACCTGTTGGGAAAACCTTCCTCATAGATACAGTCCTTCTACATTCAAAGAGATCCAACTTAACATGAATGTACACCACCATTTTGATGATGTTCTCAACAAAGATAAGTGCAAGCCGCAGTAATCTGTAGGTGAAAGCCCACCGACTTCTCAATGATGTTCTCACTGAAGATAAGTGCAAGTAGCAGCAATCTGCAGGTGAATGACGTTTTTCTCCTAATTTTTTTATCAGTAATCTGGAACTACAGCGCGAGCTTTAAATCACATTTTTCCTCAAGGAAAAACCATCAGTGAGAATTGAACATAGCCGCAGACCTCCAAAAGATTCGCCGACGACGATACGATGGGAGCCCGCATCGTTCTCGGGCCAATTCTCACCCCGAAAATTCGCCTGTAACCGCAGCCGTACCAACGGACGCCCCGGGAGGGGCGCCGCCGGGCTCTCTCTCTCTCCTCAAAAAAGACTCGAAACTAAGACAAATCTTCCAAAATCCCCCCTTTCGCCACGGGAGCGACCAAATTTAAAACCTCGCGACGCACAAAATGTGGACCGCCTCTATATTTACTATTGGTTAAAAAATCCATAAAATTGAAATTCACCAATGCTGCACTAAACAGTAACCCTCTCTAACCACTAGAACAGACCAATAAATACCCAACAAAATTCTAAAAAAAAATCAGTCCTATCTTTTTACAGTAACAAGCCCCTATTTTGCAATATCAAACCAAGGGATGTTTACATAGTAAATCGGTTAACGTTGCGACTCTTCAGACAAATCCTAAATTTTTGTATTCCCATAATTCTATCAAGGAACGGCGCTGCTAAGCTGATCGCCTTTGAACGAGAAAAACACATGTTCGCCCTCGCAAGATAAGGGGACGAAAAAATGCAGCTGGCCGCCGATCCTTGACCCCGAAATTCTCCTCCCGTGAGAAGGCAAAACCTGACTATTGCTGTACAAGCTTTTCTGCTAACTAAAAGAAATTTTAACCAAATCAAAAGAAATAATTTAGCAACAGTATAATTTAAAAATTACAAGTTAAACATGAACATTAAAATTTCACTATTCACTGTAAATTAATAAAATTAATAAGCACTGTAAAATAATACTTAAAAAATCTACACAACAAATATTTAATAAATAGCTATCTCGTAATTTCTTTTGCTATCCAAAAAAATCAAGAAAATAAGAGAATGACACTCGTGCTTGTTGATTAAAAAGCTTATAAAAGCTGGAGGAAAACATCTCAATTCAGTTTATTCGTTTTAAACGACCTGTTGTTTACTTACTGCATTTATTGATTGTAGCGAATTCGCTGTGAGATCGAATTAGTTTCTCTGTATTTTGAATTGAGTTGTATTCAATGTTTTAAGTTGTTGAAATAGTTCAAAATATAACTCCTGTGTGATATTGTGCGAATACCTATGAGGAAATATTTCAGCATTTCGTTTTATTTCTTGTGAAAAGAATAAATTTCATTAACTTTTTAAAAACTTGTGCATTCAATCCATTACGAACCCATACGCACACAACAATATATGTCTCGTATAACTCAAAAACGAATAGCCGCAGAACTTTGAAATTTTGTTATATAGAACTGCTGTAACATGTAGATGTGCACCTCCTGTGTTGTCTGTAATCGGCCGCACCAAACGTATATAAATATATGAATATGTATATCCATTCTGTTACTCGGCTCAGAGAGCTCAGCTTTTATTTTTGTATGTAGGTAAATTGTGCATTTTTTCTTTAAAAATGATTGAATTATGTTGTTCTTATCTTCCGGTTAAGGTTTGTATGCCTTTACTAAATCTGCATGCAGATTTGTAGAATTATCAACAATTTAAAAGTTAGTTTAGAAGTCAAACAACACAAATCAGCGTTATATTTTCAAATTTTCACAGGACCAGTTTCGATGGTTTTACAGAATCATCATCCTCAGCTGCAAAAGCGCAAAATGATTTGCGCTTTTGCAGTTCTAGTCCTGTGCAAATCTGAAAATATATCGCTGATTTTTGTTGTTTGACTTCTAAATTAATATTTGTTCGGCGTGTTATTGTATCTTAATTTAAACGTTGTTTAAGTGCGGCTAAGTCTAATCTTTTTTCATATGGCCGCCATATATGTTTACATTCGAAACATACCAGAATAGTGAATTTGTTGCCAATCTCAAGAAACTAAGTTTCGCAACAACAAAGATAGCGCCTTCTTTTATTATTGCGAATTAACTCCCACTTAATCCATTCTTAATCCATTCCCAAGTTATTCGAGAAAATAAGTGTTTAAGATTTACTTCGTTATTTTTAACATAGATATTTTGAGATTTTATGTGCTTTCGTGTTGTCGCGAAGTGACATAATTTTTTTGTATTCTGAGTTATAAAATGAATGAGGTGTAGCTCTGTTAAGTGAATCTAGCGCCAAATTGTCGCTATGGTAAGCAAATATAGTGAATTTTAAAAGAGGGCATTTATTCTATTGTGGCTTATGCACTATCGACGAAGTATATTTAATACAATCCAATATGATGAAGTGAAATGCAAAATGTGTATAATTGAATTTTCCGTACAAGGAAGTCATGTGGTGTATACATCAGATTTTTTAAAGACTGACTTTTATCGACACGCGGGATTCTGCGCATATAAACGTTTCGGATAATTTATTAGTTCTCGACTAAATAACAGACTAAATTATCGACGTTCTCACTTAAATAAAAATTTCGCGTATATTTTGTAAAACATTTTCAAAATAACTTACGCTTTAGATGTTTCAGTTTAGTTAGCAGAGTGAAATACATAACATATGAGTAAAAACTTTCAATAGTGTCAATTGGGGAAATAGCTAAAGTGTAGTTTTATATAGTTAAAGTGTAGTTTTATAAGTTTATCTTAATGATATTTTAACAAAAATTTCAATAAAAACACTGTAAATTGATACTCAAAAAATAATTTTAGAACAGGTTGTCAATCAATTATGGGGTAAAATAAGCTTACAATCACTTTCGTTTATGGAAATAATTGTACAAGACTCTGAAGAAATACTTTCTTTTAAATATATAAAATACTTTACAACATATATGGAAGCAGAAAGTACAGCATTCTGAGTTCAGAAGCCTTCTGAATATGTAGGCAGTTTCTCTGTAGGGATGACAGTACAAAATAACGCTTCAGAAAATATTATTTATCATTTATAAAAGTCTGTTTTGTAACACAGATCAGTAATAACTGTTTATCAATGTAACGGGGTTTTAATGTATTGAGATTAAATTCTTTTGAAATATTGAATTCATAAAAATATTTTTACTCGACCTTTGAAATTCATCATTACATTCAGATTTATTGGATTGCTATGCATGCACTGAAAATACCACAATTATTTTACAAAAAATACAAATGCAAAGTTTCACAAATTTAATGTGCTTATCTGAATGTTCTGCTTTCATTTGTAAATTTTTACTCTATTGCCAAATTGAATAATACTGTGATTACAAATATATAGTACTTGCACAATCCTTGCAATTATTGAAAGCAAATTTTTTTTGTCCCACAATATTCAATTTATTCTATTGACTTCAGACCTAAATGTCAATATTCTGGAAATTATTTTAACCAAAAAACGGTTGTGGAAACCATGCATAAACAATTCGTCTAACTTTTCAACAATTGTGATTATAAAATAAGCAAAAAAATTAGAAGTAAACAACGATATTCAAACTCATTATTTAGGCAAGCATTTAGATTCTAACTTGCAAATTTTGGCAAACATTTAGATTTTAACTTGAATTTTTAGATTATTATTCTTAAATTATTATTTATTTTTTAACAAATTTCAACATGCTAATGATTTTGATATTACATCTCTATAATTTCCACAATTAGGCAGGAAACAAAATCTACGTATTAAATTAGGAGCAAATTTCTTTTCCACATTCGAAACATCCGCATTGGTGATGTTTGGTCACGGGTACATTAATCGTAAACCAATTTAATTACAGTTATTATGAGAGAAATTAGCAGACACTTAGGTTATTGTACACAAGAATTTTACTTTACTTGCACATTATAAACATCTGAGAAGATATAAAATCTGAATCAAGCAGTAAATAATATTATATTTACTAGACAAGTTGAGCACCTGAACCAGCTTACCAAGTATCTCTTCGGAAATTATTTATCCAGTTTTTTCTTTTTTCTTCATTTTTAGGACATTTTACCAATATATGACCTTTCCATGAATGATCTGAGCAATTAATAGCTGTACATCCGTCCATTTTACACAAAAAAACACATATTTTAGCACCGAATGTTGTTTTCTAGAGACATTAGGTATTTTTTTTTTGTAGCAGGAGAGATGAAAAATGAGCAATGCCTTCCCCGGGACACGAATCACGGACCTCTCGAATACGCGCCGATTGTTCTGACCAATACACTACGAAGGCATGCTGAAAACGAGGGAGAAATACTTTACATACTCCCCCTTTTAAAGGGTGACTGGGGATTAGGGGATTCAATCGCCAAATCCTGGCGGTGGAGAATCATCATCCACCACCCTTTTTAGTTCGGGCACCACTGCAGAGACATTAGGCATTTTTTGAAAGCAGGAGAGATGAAAAATAAGCAATGTTCTATCCGGAACTCGAACCACGGACCGCTCGAATACGCGCCGAGTGTGCTGACCACTACACCAAGAATACATGCTAAGAAAAAGGGAGAGAAATCTTATAGTTTATATAGGATCCTTAGCTTGGGCTCATTGGGCATTTAACTGCTTGCGAAATGATTGCATCTTCATTACACTTGCCATTCTTTGATTCCTTAGTTCTCACGTAAGCTTAACACCTTGAACTACTTATGAGTGTTGAATGCTTGCCTCGCGTTGTTAGCGGAGCTTATTATTTTCATCTATATTTGTATTTAGGAAAATTTTGCACGCGTTATAAAAAATAAAAACAACAAAATGTTTGATTCCCGTAAGACTTGACCGAGGAATTTGGTATTAAAGTTGCGGATGATATTGAAGGTCTGCACAAAAATTCATGAGCGAAATGTTTGTATGTATACGTTGGAGAGACATTAGGTTATTTCGGAGGCAGGAGTGATAAAAAATGGGCAACGCCTTCGCCGGGGATCGCATCACGGATCTCTCGGTTACGCGTCGAGCGTGCTGACCACTACACCACGAAAGCATGCGAAGAAGGCGGGAGAAATACCGCATAACGTAACTGAAAGTAAAACAACAGTTCAGAAAAGGTTTCTGATATTAGGATATTACGTGACAAGCATTTCTGTGGAGATTATTATAAAAATTAATGATCAATTTTATTTGTTTTCAATATAGCGTCTCACTCAAACATTTCTTACAGAATTCGTTTCCTGAAAAGCAAATTTGCAGTTTAAGAAAATATTTGCACAGTTACCAGATTATAATTCTAAAGTAGTAAAACTTAATAAAAATAATGTATTTTTAGAGTTTGAAAATAGGAATTACTTGCATAAAAATTCTTTCCATATATCAAATGTGACAAAATTATAAATTAAAGAAACTAAATAGTTCACACGCACATACATACACACTAAGAGATTGAAAAAAACTGAATGGCATTTAAGGGGGAAAATTATCCTCGAATTATTCATTTATTTAATAAATAACCCCTTAATGCAATTTGAATATAACATCAAAAATCGCAGACTTTCAAATTAAATAGCTCAATAATGTTTTGTTGTAAAGGAGTAAAACTTTTTGTGTTGATTTTTTATAAACAGTAAAATACAATTTCTAAATATGAGTAGGAACAGGAACCGAAGAAATAGATTCAAAGTAAGATTTTCCAGACTTTTCAAAATTGATTCCTTTAAATTTAAAAATGTCAAATCATGAACCTTTGCGTCATTTAATATATTTTTGTAAGTATATGTCTACGACCAACAGTTGAGGAAATAGATTTGGGTAAGAACTTTTATAAACACAGTGTTATATCCCAAATCGCGATTTCGAGACGTGGATAACGCAACTCGAAATTCGTCAATCAGTGGACTAGGATGGAGGCACAAATATTTTCCCACTTTTTTCCATCACTATAGATGAAATCATTGCTCTCGATTTAAATTTATTTATTACTTATGAGTTTTTATATTCGTTTAAACACTGCAAATTTCAGTTATGAATTTTTACCAGCAATGTACATTATCTACCAATAAGTATTTGGACACCTGTGACAGAAAAGAAAAACATTTTTTTTTTCATATTTAATAGTTGGTTGAGTATTTACGAGCGGCAATAACAGGCTTAATCCACCAGGACATGCTTTCTACAAGTCTTTGTATGACGACTATTGGTATTTTGTTCCATTTGGCTTGGAGAAGACATGTGAGTTCCTTCATTCATGTTGGCCGGTTGTCGCACCTCTTAACTAGGTGATCCAACTTGTCCCAGAGGTTCTCGATAGGGTTCAGCTCTGGGCTCTGGACAGACCAGGCCATTCGGATAACCCCATTGTCACTATACCAGTCCTCGCATTATGACGGCTGACGTTATCATCCTGAAAGTAACATGGCTCCAACCCGTGAAAGTGCCATAATATAAAAAGCATGCTCTCAACCAAAATAGCGCAGTTGGGACGGCGTCAAGCTTAGCATGAATTCGGACCAATGCTCTCAGTTCATATCAGGAGAAACACCCCTAGACTATAAACCCACCTCTGCCGAACTTTACTCTCCAGGCAGGCGCCAGAGCCTGCCATCCGAAAGGCAGAAGGTGAAACTTGATTCACCGCTCCAGATAACACGTTTGCACTGATATCTGATTCAATGTCTACGTGCTTTGCACCGCATTAACCGAGAAGAGCAGTTGGACTTTTGTGATCGAAGGGTTATGGGTGGCAGCGCGACCATGAAAACCAAGAAGATGTGCTTCCTTACGGATGGTATTCATTGAAACAACAGAGGTTATTGACAATAGGGCAATCGGATGGGTGCGATTCTTTCGAATACATCTAAATGGAACCCGTCGGTATCTATATCACAGCTTTGCGGGTCTGCCGCTTAGAGGCTCATTCTGAATCACTCCTGTGCCACTTCCGAATCACATAGGCCACTATCGGTTTTGGGTAGTTTAGCTCGCTAGATATACCCCTTAAGTATCGATCATTTCTGTGATCTCGACGATTACACCTTTCTCGAAATCAGATAATTCTGCACTTCGTAGCATCTTGCACTCGACTAATGCCAATGTCGTTCGCTACCCGATATTTAGCGGCAGAGGGCGTGACGTATATCAGAACCGCAGATACCGTCATTTGTTCGGGTGTACAAATACTTATTGGTAATTCATGTATTAATCGTATTAGAACCTATATGACCTATCTTTTGAAGAAAATGTAATGTTATTATCTATGCGCACTAAGATATTTTTATTAATGTGCATCCCTTTCTTGTTTGCTTTCTCTTGAAGTACTATTGATATTCTGCATCGTTGTATCGTTGTAAGCGAATCGCCAGATTGTCGATATCACAAATTTTCCCAGTTCCAGATTATAGCAATAAAAGTCATTGAAATCATTCAGGAATATGCAAAAGAAAGTGATTTCAAAGGTAAGTGTATTTTCTTTTGTATTCCAATAAGAAAATGTATTGCTTTGATTTAATTTACTCTGCAATAATTTAAATGATTTAATATTTAATCGTAGCTATGAAATGTTTATCGGAGCTGACTTACGAGAAGTTAAGAGATTGTACTGTTCAGTTCTACTTATATTTTGTGGAATTACATAAGCAAAATTCAGCAGCAGTTCTTGAGCGGTAAGTAGTGAATTTATTTTCTAAAATTATATTGAATGCAAGAGAATTAAGTTTTAGTTTGTTCGCGCAGCTTAGTCGAGTTTTTGCATACATATAAGCCTTACAGAGTGTTATTAACAGGTTCATTGAACGAAAGGTTTTTTTGTATTCTTTATAATCATTTCATAGTTTCAAATTTCTAATATCGAGACACTTTAAACAAGTGATTCTAAAATTTCCGTTTATTCTAACAATGCTCTCAAGAATAAAAGGTAGAAAATACAATGTATGAAAATTAGGCAAAGAGTTAATTATTTACTTGAAAGATTAATCATACTTAATTATTTTTTACCTAACCGAGGGAATGAAACGGTTAAATAATTTATCTCTCAAATCCGTCTGAAAACGGTTTGCAAGAACGAAGTGCGCTGGATAATTCGAACGTTTATCTTCCTCAATAATTAATGATTACATAAATCTTCCTCAATAATTAATGATTCCCTATAAATATTTCAATACTCAGTATTAATTTAAGCGTTCATTATTCATATTTCACAAAGAAAATTATAAGTAAAGATGCTTGTAAGTAAATTATTAAACGGTTTATTTAGATTTATATTTCATAAATAAAATTACTATTCATATCTTAAAACGCCACTGTTAGCATAATCAATTTTATTTTGTATTTATGTTTATGAAAAAGATAATTATGTAAATTATGTATTCTTTAACATTTAAATATTCTTGAATTTTCGTTTTTCTTGGTTTGTAAAGCATTTTGAATGACATCCCGCATGTCACACTGGCAAGTAGAAAGCCGTTAATTGGCACTGTTAAGATATCCTTATCACGTAGATAAAGAGAAATACAGCGTTATAAACTGTATTTATTTCGAAATTACCTTCATTCAATATACTTGGGAAGATACAATATAGATACTTGATAAATAAACTTTCGAATTTTCAGGGCAATATTGAGGTTGGCAGTAAATCCCCATTACAGAAGGTTTTTACGTCACCTGATTGTATGTGATGGTAGTTCGATGTCTCTCTAAGAATCATAAAATTTCATTAAGAATGCGACAGCAGTGAGGGTGTTCGAAAGTGCTACTTTCAAAAGAAAGAAAAGTGCCGCTTATTTTACAAAGTAAATTTGCACATGCATATTGGTGTCGGGGAATAAAAGCAAACAATTTGAGATAGTCAGAACGTTCTTTACAGGGGAATATTCCAAGTACACCTGCATAACTAACTAGAGAATTTTCAAGCGTTCCTAGCCTTCGCATACCTGTCTACTGTTAGAAAACCAGGCAGAAGTTTTCGTTTCATTCTGTTAGCGTCACTTATATTATAGTTATGTCGCAAATACCATAACCGTGGGAACTGCA
This sequence comes from Stegodyphus mimosarum, assembly GCA_000611955.2. Lineage (NCBI taxonomy): Eukaryota > Metazoa > Arthropoda > Arachnida > Araneae > Eresidae > Stegodyphus > Stegodyphus mimosarum. The sequence goes on from KK116610.1 coordinate 165,963, forward strand.
ATTAGTTATCTTGGACATTAAAATCAAATGTATACTTTAAAACTTTCTGCCCACTGTTAAGAGCAGCAATCAGTATAAAGAGGGGATGAATTCATTAACAGCAATAAAATTATCTTGACAGCCAGACTTTACAGCTGGACAGCTGGAGAATCATGATGTCCGCAGATAGTAGGAGTAATGGCTGTGAATGTTAGGGACGGGTCATGAAAGCAAAATTAGAAGTGTTCATAGACTCTCCCAAATTCCTTTTTTCGTTCTCAGCAGTAACTAATGTTTTTGTGTACATGGACAACAGTACTTCTTTCTTGCGAGCTCCATAAGTCAAATAATCGAAGAATAGGGATAGAGATTGCGTAACATCGTTTGCATAGTATCTTGATTAAAGCCCACTAGAAAGTTTTTGGTACACACGTGACTGAGCTGCAGTTTCAAAATACCTACAAGTAGAAAAAACACATTTTCCGATTGGGAAGTTTTGAGGAGAACTCACCAACACAGATACGGCGGTGTACTGGAAACTGTCTGGTTATAATATGATACGGTTCTTATTTATGTCACACATAGGGAAAATGATGGGGGAAAATGCCTATGTAGTCAGTTGCCAAGTCGCCGGGCTGGAACCCTAGGTGAGTTATGAAAGTTCTGCATTTACACAAACACAAACTTTGGGTAACACTTTCCGTGGCTCTTCCTTCTTACTACACGTAACACGAAATTTCTGTCATAGCCTTTTATGTTTTTTTTTTATTATTATTATAAGAGTTTACACCGCTATGTATGCTACAACATGTAACTAAAGCAAAAAAAAAAGGGACAGTTCTGTATCTCCCGTTGTACTGATCCAGTTGACGAAATTCAAATTGCGTTTTTCATGTCTCGAAAACGCGACTTAGGATATATATTAGATTCATATATAACATTGTTCTGACCTAGGTATTTTGACACAAAATGGCACTTTTTCTAAAATAACGTACCAAGTTTTTTCCATATTTCTATTCTGCGACTCAAATTACGCCTAGATATTTAATTTTGTAATTTTTGGTGAGACATTTACGAGAAATTAAAAAATTTATCTTGGCGCATTTTTTTAGTTTGCATCAAGGATAATTCATTTGGCGAACTTCTTAATTTATAGCACCCTATTTTCATTTCCTTTTTTCCATTGTCCACGAGAGGAAAAAAAGTCATCGTTCATACTTTCAAATAATTGTAACAAAGTGGGCACACAGCATTTTCGTTATTATCGCTCATAATAAATCCGCCAAACTTCAAAACGCGCCAAAATGTACACAGTCCAGTCACATTAATGTGACCATCTGTCAAAAGCCAGAATAACCACCTTTCGCAGAGCGGACTGCTGCGAGACGTGCAGGAAGAGAGTCACATAGGTCCCTGAAGGTGTTCTCTGGGATGTTGAGCCATGCCGACTCTAATGCCGTGGCCAGCTGCGCTAGATTACGCGGTTGAGGATCCATGGCGCGAATAACTCGATCGAGATGGTCCCACAGATGCTCGATTGGGTTTAAGTCAGGTGAGTTTGCTGGCCAGGGGAGGACGGTAAACTCATCCTGGTGCTCTTCGAACCACGCACGTACACTTGCAGCTGTATGGCACCTCGCATTGTCCTGCTGGAAGATGCCATCATCCTGAGGAAAAACAATGCGCATGTAGGGGTGAACATGGTCCGCAAGGACAGATGCGTACTTGTATTGATCCATTGTGCCTTCCACAATGATCAGTGAACCTAGAGAATGCCAGGAAAACATTCCCCAGACCATAATGCTCCCGCCTCCAGCTTGGACCGTTCCGGCAATGGTTGCAGGGTGGTTCCTTTCAGAGGTTTCACGCCTTATACGCCAACGTCCATCTGTCCGATGGAGCATAAAACGCGATTCATCCGAAAACGCAACCTGTCGCCACTCAGTGGACGTCCAGCTGCTGTACTGGCGTGCAAATTCTAGCCTTCGCCGTCGATGAACAGCAGTCAGCATAGGTGCACGAACCAGGCGTCTGCTTCGGAGGCCCAGACGCAGCAATGTTCGCTGAATAGTACTTTGGGAGACACTTTTGGTAGCCCCTTGGTTCATTTTGGTGGTCAGTTGCTCAACGGTAGCCCGTCTATCTGCCCGAACGCATCTCCGCAACCGTCGTTCGCCTCTGTCATCTATGGCCCGTGGTGCACCACATTTGCCACGTCGCTGATTTTGGACAGTCCCATTTTGCCATGCACGGTACACTTTTACCACGGCGGCACGCGAACAGTTCACAAACTCAGCCGTTTCGGAAATGCTTCCACCCTTGGCCCGAAAGCCAATGATCATGCCCTTTTGGAAGTCGGATAAATCGCTTCGTTTCTGCATTACGCCAACGATTGAAATGTTTTCCGAAGCCCTCACACACCCTTTATATACGCTCAACTGCACTGTGCTGCCACCTGCCTTCTGTGATTGGTTATTTAACTCTGACATGGAAAGTACGTGGTGGTCACATTAATGTGACTGGACTGTGTAAATTCATGTATATCTTAGGAAATTTAAAATAAAAAAACTCTAATTTTTTGCAGATATGCTTAGAAATGTGCATCTATTTAAGATGATGGCAAAAATCTTATACGTTAAAATTCAAAATTTTTCTCGAAAAATTCATAAAAATTATTTAAGAATACAAATTTTAAAATAAATCATAAAAAACTGACGAATTTATTTAGAGTGAGCCTAAATTTCGAAATATGAATGCAAGAATCAAATAAATTTAATAAACAAAGAGATATTAATAAATAAATATCAAATCCAATTAACATTGAGAAGCTAAAATTTTGAGAGCTAATTGTTTAAACACTACTGGTGCGATTTTTACAAAACTTGGCAGTTGGGCATAATTTGAGTCGTAGAATCGAAATATGGAAAAAAAAATTGTCATGTCATTTCAGAAAAACGTCCGGTTTCGTGTCAAAATACCGATGTTAGAACAATGCTAATACATATAATAAGTCACGCTTTCGAAACATGAAAAAAAAGCAAGCTGAATTTCATCAATCGGCCCAGTAGAAAGCAGAACTGTGTAATATTTTTGCGCAATGTACAGCACAGCTTTGCTATGCGAGTCTCAGAAAGAAAATAGAAGAAAGGCTTTGCTTCCTTACACCCTGATAAGTTGACTATAGATAGCATTTATAACTAAGCGCTCTTCAAGATAAAATAGGAAATTTTATTAAAATTTACAAGGCAGATATGATGGTAAATAAAAAATCTAATTCTTATATCTTCTCCACACACCAATTAGTATCTGCTTCAGTAATATAAATTTATAAAAATCTGTTAAAAGAATGACTGTGAAGATCCTTAGCTTATTATGACATATTCATGTCATATATATTATGTGCATATTCATGACATTTTGTAATAGCTCTTAGTTTGTGTACCAAATGCTTTGCAATTATTTCCTAAATTTGATAAAAAAATTCGAATTTGCCTCCCCATTGTCAAAATGATACGATAAAATTGATTCTTTCTCAGGTATATCAGCAGATTTTACATACAGTGGAATAGAATCCTTAACAATTATTAAAGTATTATAAATATTTTAGCACAAAAATATGACACCTTGGAGACCACTTAAAACGGTACATTTTTTCAGAATCCTTTCGCAATAATGATGCAATTTTCTCAAAATCCTTTTAAATTTGTTTTGAAAATTTTGTTATTAGTAGATGTCGATGTTTAATATTAGTATCAAACATACCAAAGTCCGTATTCCCCCTTTTTTTAATACAATATAAAACAATACAGTATTAAAAACATTTTTATCGCCATCGCATGAGACTGGCAAATGGAAATTCTACTGACAAGCTCTTTTTAAATATTTTTAGCCCAAATGAATGTTAGCCTAAATGCTGCCGAAACGTGTACTGGTAAGTAAATGGTAAAAATGCCTCTATGAATAAAATCTGAAGCATTTCGGATTTTTTTTAATTTAATCTCTTTAAATCTAATATAGGGCAATACCAATTGGTGGCAACAATTTCAAAAGTGATTCAACGCTTTTAGTGATTCTACGCAAAATGCCATTTCGAGACCAATAGCCCTTCTCTCCTAAAGCCCCTTTGGGCTAATAATCGTACGCATACTTGTGAATATCCCTGAAGAGATTAAACAAAATAAACGTGTACTTAAGAAAGCTAAAATTTATTTTTATTAAAATATCAGAACAAAAGTACCACAAAAGTGCAAGCATACTATAACATAATATAACACTATGCAGTTTAAAGTTGCATTGTACGAGTATGCGCGAGCTTACGGTCGCAACACTAACAGTAAGAGAAAAACTCTAGACTCGTTGGCGGGTAGGAAAAAAGAAATTATATAAAATTCATTTCCTGTATCTAATAGAAATAACCTGAAATATAAGTAACTGTAAAACACAGCTTATCTTTCCATTTAACTAGAAACTAGGGCTCCCTCCCTTCCCTTAGCTGCAAAAGGTAAAGAGGTTAAAGGTAGGCGAATAATGAAATCTTTCCCTCTCTCGTAGTCTTAGATGAAATTCAGCCTTTTCATCTAAAACGTTTGGTATCATCGATGCAAAATATTCATCTCATAATAACAAGTAATAAGAAATCTGATGTATACACCACATGACTTCCTTGTACGGAATATTAAATTATACTCATTTTCTCCTGCCTTTCATTTAAACTTATTTCTTCGAACTTCATTAGAGATATATTTCTCATTCAATTAATTCAGTTCTCACTTCGCGACAAAGCAAAAATACAAGAAAATTCAAAATATCTGTATAAAAATTGGAAGATATAGAAAAATATAAAATACCAAATACAATTAAAACAGTTTTAAAAATATTTTACGCTTAAAATTACATATTCTGTGCAAAAACAAGCAATACTTCCAGCATACAAGAAGGCAGATTTTTCGGTGCACAAAGTGAAAGTTTACTTTTGGTCTCATTCGGCAAAAAGACACCGAAGAAGCAGACACTGACTTAATTTGTTGTGGACCTTTTTAAGCCGCGACCCAAATTTGAGAAATATGTTCATGTCGCGACCCAAAAAAAAGTCAAAATTTTTTCATTGCTTTATTTTGGATCGTATTTTTAAAAAATCTTCAATACTACGATGATGATTTTTTTAACTTACAAATTTTTTATTTATTTTTTTAATAATAAAGATAAACAAAAGTACTTTTCGATCCAAGGAAAATTTAAATAATAATCAAGTGCTTTTTAATAATTTTTATTGACCAAATTAAAATATATTTATAACTTTTTGAAAATAATTGACATTTTAACTTATTCCTAAAAAAAAAAAAAAAA
>KK116610.1:174400-200200 GCA_000611955.2 Stegodyphus mimosarum
TTTTTTTTTCATAATTGTGAATATTTTAATTGAGGATTGTTTTTCAGCCAGATTTTCGTTTTCCTTGGTGGCCTTTCACAGTTTCATATTGTGATTGCTTAAAAGAGCCTTGTTCTTTCACTGTTAAATTTATTTCTGTTGTTATTTAGAAAAAGGCCGGTGCGTTGATGTTTAAGTCATCTCCGTTGTTTAGTTCTTAGCCATATTATAATCAGGAGTACGAATTTTATTTCTTTCTCTGTTTGGGTATTCAATATATGGCGCCCAAGTTGCAAGTTATTTTGTTGAATTCACTACAAACGCAGAACTCACCGGGAAGGAGGGGGGAAAGGTGAGAGCTTCCGAAACCACTTCTTGTCTTTCTTTCCCACTTTTCCCCTTCTCATACCTTCTGGTTATACCGGCGTCAGGCTGTGCAGCTCGAAAAGAAAAGCCCACATATATACAAGATTGCCACATGCTAACTTCTATTTAAGCCTAAATGAAATTTTTTTGTATGAATTATTTTTAATTAGTACATTATTTTAACAAAAATGCATTTAACGATAAATTAAAATTGTCTTTGAAGTCTCAAAAAGTAGCATAAGAAAATGATGGACGTCGTAAAAATTTCGAAAAATCGCAAATAGTGAAAGTTTAGTAGCCACCAGGTTGCCAAAAGTCGTAAATTTTCGAAAAATCGCACTATCTGGCAACACTGCTTCGTACCCGTACCGGAATGATAAACAGTATGAAAGGCAATGTGTTTATTTCTATGTGCGCATGAGAACATAACATTTAGCTTTTATCTAAGAAGTAATTCTGCATTACAGCAAAGGCTAAACATGGTATCTGACTTACCTTTTAAGATAATTTCATGCACAGAAAGCTCAGTTAAAAAACAGGGCATTATTGGTCCGGGTTATGAGTCATTTATAAACGAACACAGTTTTCCGTAATATTGCATTTGAAAATCGTACAACTTATAAAAATAAAGAGGCCGGTCGCACATTTTGAGGACTTAGCTTTTCTATAGAAAAAAATCGTCTGCTTGAAAAATGTTTTTTTACTGCAGCTATGTTTTTGAAAGTGTAAATTATCGTCTGCTGTTTCACAATTTTGTTTTCATGCAAAATGGTGTTTTTAAAGATGCAATGGAAGGAAGGTTATGTTTGTGCTGTTTCAAAAGAAAATGATTCATATTTAGTTATTAAGAAATGCTGTGTAAGTGATGATGTTTCGGTATCGAAGCAACGACAGATAATATTGTCAATAAAAAAGAAAAACGTCAGTGTTTGTCTTCAAGGAAAAGAATCATTCAAAATGCATATCTAAGTTGGAAACGGAATGTTTCGAATGTTGTTAAGGCAAGAACTTTAATGTTAAAAGAAAGTCTTCGAAGTCAAAGCACAGTTGTGCAATCATTAAAATAAACATTGCGAACGGCAAATAAAGTGATTAATCCTTATTTGAATTTTAAAAAAGGCTAGAAAACACAATGTGCATCTCTTTCTCCACGACATATCGACGAAAGCAGAAAGCGCTACAGAATTCTTTATGAGAAACAATTATTCGGAGAAAAATGAAACAATTTTGCCAAAATAGATGAATCTTCGGTATATTTAAATGACCACAATAAAAACAGATCCATTTACGGTATCCATTTAATACCATTGAAAAGGAGAAAAAGTATTAGAACATGGTTTAAAGAATTTAAAGAAAGTTTTTCAGAGGTATTTATGATTGTTACTGATATTTGATATAATGATAAATAAAAATTTAAGAAAATGCAGAAACTATTCAGGTCATCTCCACATACTGAATATATCTTATAACCAATTTTCAAATATAAAATTCCTTCATTGTACCCACAGTGCCATCAATGAGTAGAACTGCATCAAGACAAAGCAAGCAGCCGCAAGTCAAAATCCTCTGCAGGTTTCCTTCAAAAAATGAAACAAGAAACTTGTATCAAGGCCATACCTTTCATTCATATTTCTACTAAACCTCCTGTTGTATCATCCACGGACTTTTGCGCTTTTGCAATTTTAAAAAATGGTTTGTCCAGGCGTCGATCTACAACCGTGCCTGGGCTTTGGGAAGTTGTTCGAGAGGAATGGGAAAAATTACCTCTTCTGCTCAGAGACGTGCCAAGATATTTTTTCTCCTGGGGCAAAAAGGTAAATGCGCGCCTCTGTATATATATATATATATATATATCAAATAGCTATATTTGTATTAAACAAAAGTACTGTATTAAATCAAAATATCAAAATTCTTAAAGTATTGTTACGTTTTTCTCTTCTTCTTCCTACTTCGTACGTTAGGGGGTTCGTGAATTTGGAGTGAATAACGACGACGCTCGACGAAGTATCGAAACACACTTTATTGGCTAATATTTTTCAAGACAGCTCCAAAATCGCTTTTACAGTTGTCGAAGACTACTACAAACAAGCTGGAACAATCAGCGACACAGCCTTCAGATTATCAGGCTATCACGGTGAAGACAGCTTCACAGCAAAGCACCAGAGTATAGTTCCCGACTCTGTTCGGTCGTTCTCGGAAGTCCACGTACTCTCGAGATTCTTCACTCTAGAACTCGCGATGCACTCGACGATACGATAGAGTACACAGCTCCCGACTAGGTTCAGTCGTTCACGGAGCTCAACGCACTCTAAGATAAAACTCGACGACCAACTCCGCACTGACTCGATCTCCGATTCAACTGACTCCGCGTACCAGCAGAATTTATATAGCTTTTGGCTTGTGTTCGAGAACGTTCTGGGCTAAACCAGGGAGCATTCGTCAAAGCTGTATGTAAGTAAAGCGTCGTCACTTCAATGGGAGAAATTGCGCTTCGAAACGACCGCAGCGCTTGTAGCGGTGGCGATGTGGAAAAACAATCAGTAAAACTGCGCATGCTCCTTTTCTTTGCAGTCATTGGTTGTTTTGATTTGGTTGTTTGTTTGATTCTACCCAAATCTTGTTAGCTTCTAACGTGCTTTGGTTGTGTTATGTATAACTTATTAATTTTGTACTTTTTAATTACAAAAGGTTCTTTTCAAAACCAATTTTTTTTTAAATTTTCTCTAATGTCGTATCGATACTGCGGATTAAGGTTTGCAAGAGTAAAATTTCGTCGAAATCTGATGGAATACATTTCTACACGTTTCCTTGAGACGATGCGTACTTAAGGAAGTAATAAAGAAGAGTTTTAGGATATGTAATGTTGAAATTAAAGGTAAAAAAAAATCTGATAATTAAGAGACTTATTTCCCTATATTTTATAATAACGCAAGTACAAGTTTTAAATAATGTTTTAAAAAATCTTTTTCTTTATTTCCTTTCAGAAATATTCAGAGAAAGTTATGTATTTCACTATTAAAATAGAAAGAGCGCTAATTTGAAATGGACCGAACTGAGCTTTAATTACAAATTGACTTAGATTTTTTCATTTAAAAGATGCCTCAGAAGTTAAAAAAATCATGTCATATTTGAGAAAGTATTTTAGGTAGAAGCTCTGTAAGTGGAGAAGAAATAATGCATAATTTTAATGTTAATAACAATAAACTTTGCTTAAAAATGTATTCTTTTCGTATACTTAGGACTCTGAAATACTGTACAAATAGAAAATATATACATTTATATATATAATTACGACGCAATTGCAAAATATTTACATCGAATCGTGTCAAAACTCATTGCGGCCTCGCCATCTTACTTCCAACCTCCATGACGTGACTGCAGGGGAGAAGAGGAGGGGAAGAGATTTAGTTTACATCGCCACCACTGCAGTGGATTGGCGCTGCAATTTGGTGTCATGTTATAGTATGGGAGTGCCGACGCTTTACTTACATACAGCTTTGGAATTCGTTCTAGATGGTCCTCCATGCGTCTATAGCATATAGCCAATTTTGTCGCCAAATGGGCGATTTCTCGATAAATGTGGCAACCCTGCTTTCCTTTGCCATTTTATAGCAACCCTAAACCTGCTTTGCGGGAAAGCTCTCTTACCGCGCCTGGTCATTTCGTAACAGTATTTTTTAATCGTAGCTTCAAATTCAGAAAAATAATATAGCCAATTACTTCTTTCAAATGAAAATGTTAAAAAAATCCTTTTTTGATAAATAAGAAATAGCATTGAAATACACATTGCATAATTCCCAGGTTTTCTTGCATTTCTTCCTATTGTTTTATTAATTTAAATATGCCGAAGCTTATTTCCCCCAATAACAACCGACAAATTTTAAAACATAATTAAAGTAATTTTCGAATTCGCATAGCCAATTTGGCGCCCCATGAATCACTAGAATTGAATGAATCACTAGAAACAAGAATGAATCACTAGAATCACCTCAGTAAATCACTAGAAGCACTAGCCGGGACAAGGGTGAGGCAAGTGACTCTGCTTCCGTTATAGTTCGACCTTCTCAAACGCAAACCTGGCTGGCATTCTGCCAAAACATATAGACTCGTCCAAAAGGGGCGTTATTAGTTGCTGCGACTTGAAAAGTTACGTGAAAGTCTTCTCTTCTCCGGAAAGAGATATGTTGGAGGGAAAGAAATTCCCCATCCTTTTATCCTATTAAGAATAATTCGGTCCGAATGGCCCATGCGTGTTTACGCTCATGGTCGCGGTTGAGGCAGTCTAACTATACTAAAAAAAAGCTTTATTGTCTTGGAAATTACGGTGCAGAATGATACTGAAGAGTAAGGGTTATCAAATGACATATTTGAAACATAAATATATTTTAGGCAAAATATTTCTGTAACTACAATGAAAGTCGTCTAAAAATGTGCAAACAGCTTTAGTAGAATTCATCAAGGAAGGATGTGTCACTTCGTTTAATTTGAATGTATGTTTTGCTTATGTGTTTGAATTGTCTGTATTTTGCTTACTTGTCCTTTTTCATTGCAGTGAATTTCAGAAAGCCAAATTGTGCATGCATTTTGTGTTGAAACAATGTGCGTACGAAATTACTGAATCATTTCTTCAGATATGGGGCGCCATTATTGGAATAGTAACTCCTCCTGCTTTGCCTCCAAATACGGTAACCATATTTACACTTTCTGAAGACTACGTTATCTGTGAAACTTTCACCGCGACTCCGCCAAGTAAGTATGCAACTAAACATATCATGAATTATTTAAGGAGATGTTTTAGTTGTTTATTTAAAATTAAATTAAGCGATTCCAATCTAAGAGAAATCACATAGAAGTTCTCTACTTTTAAATCGGCAAATAATACAGTTTCTATTCCATCTACTTTATTTTCTTTAGGAACAGGCCGATTTCAGTCTCGACAGCTATTTCAAATAGAAGAAATCATTGTGTTTGGAGAGCAGACAAACTACGTTTTTCTTCATAGGTTTAAAACCGAGTTCAGTTATTTAAAGTATTCCTAACATTTCGCGCCATTAATTGAGCGAAATTTAAGGATATTTGTAAAAGCATATCTGTAAATTTAGAAACAAATAAATGCAAATTTGTTTCAACAACACTGTGTTACGTAGCGTGAAGATTTGGGTATCTGTGATGCTTTACAAGAAGTTAAATAAATGAGAGATATTGAAATTTTGATGAGAACAATATACATCATGTTTCTAGATCTCGTAAAATCCCAGATAAATTATAAGACACTGTTACTGCTTTAGAAAATGAAGTTATAACTTTTAAACCATGAGATGAAGTTAGATAGTTACCTAGACACTTTGAAGCAATACTTAAAAGTTATGAAGCATTAATTAAGTATTTTAAAAAAGATGAAACATGTCATCCCATTTCAAAATACCGCTTACAGAAGTTGGAAAACGTTAAGTTTCTCATAAATCTGCATATTATGAAAGAACTTTTTGAAGAACTTGCAACGTTAAGCAAAATTTTTCAGAGATGCGATCCAACACCATTTGGTGCATTTCATTGTTTGATGCAATCTTTCGTATGTGGTAAAATCAATAGACTTAAAGCAGAACATATTAACAGCGTTATTTGGTGTGAAATCTTTTCTACTTAAAGCCAAGGAAAGGATACTGAAATTGCACAACTTCTATGCTGATTTTGATGATTTTACTTCGCCCTCATTTAGAAAAGAGGTTTTCTGAAAATGAAGCACAATAATGGCAGCGTTTGATTTTACAGCATTAAGTGCGAGTGATTTCAATTATGTCACAGGACTAGTCGAAATATTATGCCTAAAATTCAGTAATGAACTTCAGTAATAATTTTAATCAAGTTCCATTTTTTTTATTTCAGTAATAATTTTTATCAAATTGGTAAAAAACAATTTCAATTATGGTAATGTTTCAGACCTAAAGCGCACTGGCTGAACAATTTTAGTACCTACTGTTAACAGCGAATGAGATTTCAGTTTAATGAATTTAATAAAAATAAACAAAGAACTCGTTTGAAAGAAGATCACTTAGGCATACTATTACGTGCGTACGGGTTCGTAATGGACTGAGTCCACAAGTCCGATAAAAGATTAATAAAATTCCTTCTTATCGCAAGAAAAATAACAGAACGCTGGATTTTTTCTCAGAGATATTCGTACAATATCACAAATTATAATCAGTAGTTATCCTTTAAACTACTTAAAGGAAAATTAGAATACAGCGCAATGCAAAGAGAAAGCTAATCCCATTTGAACTCGCAAAGTAACAACAGCAACAACTAAACAACAACAACAGAACTGAGATGTCTCTCTACGGCGTTTTAAAGCTTTTTAATCGGTCGCGAGAAAGTTCTGGTAATTTCCTTTACTTCTTGAGACTTCTGGAAAGCAAAAGAGTAGAACTTCTGTTACAGCTAACACAGTAGTCAATTACATTTACTCAATTTAAATATAAAAAAAGAAAACAGAATCTGAAAGGTTTCAGATTTGAAATTACGTCCAAAAAGGCGTTTTTTAACATTTTGTGTGTTACCTTTATTTATTAAATACCCTGTTCGTCGCATTTAAATCATAAAATTCAGTTCAAGAGCAATATTGCAAAATAATTTTAAATTGAGCATATCTTTAGAATTCCCGATACACAGTCTCAAGCGCTGGAGATAAAAATGTTTTTCTCTGTATAACCTTGTCATTTTTCGATTTGAAATCCTAGAGTTTGTTAATCAAAAATTCGTTAAAGTTTTACAAAGTATGACATCGATAATAAAACAAATTCCAAATTTTAAATTTAGGCTTCAGGGTGCCCATATTCACAGCAGAATTACGTCATTCAATATTTGTTTTATCACAATGCGAGAAGCATACATACATTTATGTAGATTCTTCATTATTTAATTTCTTCAAATATAATACAGGGCAATAATATATGATGGCAGCAATTTGAAAAGTGAAACGGACATTCAGAGTGATTCGAAACAAAATCGCAAAACGAAAACAATAGTCCTTCAGGGTTGGACTAATTATGAGATATCTATTTGTTAAATGTTCGGGAGTGCTCCTGCATTTTTACTTATCTGGAGTAGATTTCTCTTAAAATATGTCTCGTGCTGCATTGCACGGGGATAAAAACAATTTTAATTATAATTCTACTAAAAGTAGCCAACTAAATACAAAATCGGTAACAATACTAATGCGAGTAGAATCATATTTAAGGAACGGAAACAGTGTAAAGTTTGATCGCCTATGTGCTGAAAGGTTAAATTTTAGAGAAAGAAGAGGAAAAAATTCATATATCTGCATAATGACCGTAGCATTTTTTTATTTACTTTTTTAATAAATTTGAACATTATTGCTATTATTATTGCTGCTATATTCAAGCAATATTTTAGTAAATAATTTTATTATATGAATATTGATGCATTAATTTTTATCCTAAAGAGGCAATTTGCCCAGAAGGGGTATTAATTTTCGTTTTGGCATTTGCGTTGTTTCACTATAAACGGCGTTTAACTTTCTAAATTGTTGCCACCAAATAATAGAGCCCTACATTATATTTAAAGAAATTAAATAACGAAGCATCTGCATGAGTATATCCCTGGTTCTTGTATTGTGAAAAAAGAACTGTGCGTAGACACATCAAATTTGGAATAACGTAGTCTTCCACTCGAATATGGGTATCTGGAAGCCCGCACTTGGAATTTTGAATTTTTTTTATTATCTGTTTCATACTTTGTAGAACCTTTATGAATTGATGATTAACAAACTCAACAATTTCAAAGAGAGCAATGGCAAAACTGTACAAATTTTTTTTTTGCCTCCAGCGCGCGAGACTGTGTATCAGAAATCCTAAGACATACTCTTTTTAAATTATTTTGTGATATTAGTGTTGAGCTGAATCTTATGGTTTAAGGGGGATCGTACACCTTAAAACCCTTAGGATCTTCGAATACGTTACTGTTGCAAGAATTGAATAACTTATTTATTTTAAAAGCAATTATTTCCAACCTTTTACAGCTCACTACCTATAGCTGCTTTGGGAACTAGTAATCAGAAAGGTTGCGTTCTCACAGCTATTTTTATTATTTAATCTGCTTTGTTACAAAAGTTTTTATGCGTTCACGTCGAGTTTCCACCTTGCGTGGCCGGTACTTTAAAAATGGCTAACGGTACATGCTTGAAATTTGATAGAATTCTTTATATGGGCATTATCTTCTAACTGAACCAAAATTCTGAGGAATATTTTAATATTAAAAAAATTTATGTATGAAAGCATTACATATTTTTTTAATAAAATGCATTTTACGAACTCAACTCGAAATAAAATAAGAATTTAACGTGAAATCCTTAGGATTTTTGGTTCACAGTAGTTTTCAAACGTTATAAAATCCATGTATTAAATATGATGTTAAATTGTACTACATAATGTGCGCGCAAAGTAGAAACATGATTGGACGCATAAAACATTTTGTCACAAAGCAGATTGAATTACAAAAATATTTCTGGCAACACAAATTTTCTGGTTACTAGTTCCCAAAGCAGCTATATTATGTAGTCAGCTGTAAAAAGTTGGAAGTTATTGCTTTTAAAATAAAAAAGTTATCCCAATTCTTGAAAAATAACATATTGGAAGATCATAAGCGTTGAGTTTTAAGGTGTACGTGTCTCCTTAAGTGCGAAGACATGATATATCATAAATAGAGGTAACCCACAAAACGTTAAAAACGCCCCTTTCGGCGTAATAGAAAATCTTAAAGCTTTCAGATTTCTTTTATGGTTATAAAATAGCTTTCTAAATGTATGTGGTTTTAAAAGTAATGAATGCTATTAAAATTAGAATTAATTTAAGTATAAAAAAGAGTAAATGTGAAATGAAAGTTAAGAGCCATAGAAGAAAGTGTTAAAAATAAAAGTCGCGTAAAGAATTCTTGAAATAAAACGTTGCACAGATGACAAATTAAATTTCTACATTAGTGGCTGAAACTCGGAGGGAACACTGACGCTGATATTCATAATATGAACACTGTGGAAAAGAATTAAGCAATTCAAAGGGCAGTTTTGCATAAAACGTCTCTCGATGGTACCCCTTTTTCCTCTAAAAGCAGAGTTAAAACTTTGTGGTTCTTCATATATGCATTCCTTTGAGCGAAAAAGAAAAATAACTGTATATTTTTCTAGTTATGCTTCTCTTCTCATGTAAAAAACAATATGAAAACTAAAATTAAAGTTCATCTAAATCAAAGGAACTTCTTTTCAACTTTTACAACTAATTTTTCTCAGTAAACGTAAATGTGCTCGCATTATGCTTTAGAAAATGTACAAAATTTCTGTCTATGTTGTAAAATGTGCGAAATAGAATATGCTTTCCAAATAACATTCCTCTGCTATAAATTCAACAAGCTGAAACTTAGAAAAGCACTTTTCTTTCTAATTTTAAAATATTCTATATATAAGTTATAAATATTTATAAAAGTTTTGGTAACGGATTAAATTTATTTCAGCTCGTATCGTGACAGACGAAGTCTCAATTCCAACAACTAGAATCACAAGGACGCCTACAGGTAAGTTAGTTTTCTTAGTTTCTATTTAGACGAGTGATTCTAGTCACGAAATACATGCTAATCCTAGTACATATGCTTTCCTTTTTACTTCCTTGTACGAAGTAAAAAGGAAGTATTGTAATCGCCAAAAATTTCGGGTACCATATTTCAACGACAATATCCATTTTGACCTCTATCGATTTAAGCAATTTAACGATGCTTTATCGACATCTGTACGTAAGGCCAGAAAAAAGGAGTCTTTTTTCCCTAAAAAATTATAAAACTGATTTAAAATGGATTCTGAAGAGATTTTTTATGGGGTCTATACGTACGTACGTACGTATGAATGTATCTCGTATAACTCAAAAACAAGTAGCCTCAGAACGTTGCAATTTTGTATATAGGACTGCTATGACATGTAGATGTGCACCTCCCATTTTGGTTGCAATCGGACCGACCAAAAGTATATAAATATTATGTATATATATCCACTCTGTTACTCGACTCAGTGGGCTCAGTACCTTTATTCTTACATGTTTGTAAATTGTTCACTTTTTGCTTTAAAAATTATTGATTTATGTTGTTCTTATCTTCCGGTTAAGGTTTTTATACTTTTAGCTAAACTGCATGCCATAATTGTAGAATTTTCAACAATGTAAAAGTTGTTTAAGTGCGGCTAAGCCTAATTTTTGTTTAACATAGCAGCCATATTTGTTTACAATTGAAACTTACCAGAATAGTAGATTTGTTACCCATCTGGCGAAACTAAGTTTCGCAACAACAAAGATAAGGACTTATTTTATTGTTGCGAATTAAATCTTGCTTAATACATTCTGGTATTTATTCGAGAAAATAAGTGTTTAAGATTTACTTCGTAATTTTTAATGTAGTTATTTTGAGTTTTTATGTACACTGGTGAAAGAAATTAACAGAATTTTCATATTTGATCTACGATCTCCAGAACTACTGGACAGATTTTAATAAAATTTTGTGGGAACATAGGATGATATAATACAAGCAAAATAAACATTCAACAGTTACAATAGACACACATGTTCGTGCGTAACACTCATGGGATTCTGAAGGCCTGAAACAGCAGTTGCAGAAGACACAGAAGAAATGGGTTAATAGAGGGTATGGTCACCTCTTACAGCCACACAGGCCGCGCAGCGTGATGTCATACTGGAAATAAGGCAGTTTATCAGTGCCTGTGGCAATTGGTCCCACTCTTTCAGAACGCTGTTTTCAGTTCCTGGATGGCTCTCGGAGGGGGGTTACGAGTTGCAGTTTCCCTCCCCAGAGCGTCCCAGACATGCTCTATAGGGCTGAGGTCTGGTGACCTGGCTGGCCAATCCCTCCGGCGAATATTCTCACTGTCGAGAAATTCGTCGACCAGAAGAACCTCACACCAGTCACAGAGGCTCTGTCAAAGACGTGGAAAGGTGTGCGGCCATCCAACATGATGCCTGCCCAGGCCATTACACCGCCACCGCCATAATTGTTGATTTCGCGGACATTGGAGGATAGGTAGCGGATCCTTGGCTCTCTCTATATGAAAGTAGGCGAAAATCGGTGTTCAGGTTAAAACGAGACTCTTCGGTGAACAGAACGGTCACTCATTGCTCCGTACTCCAATCACTATGCTGCCTGCACCGTGCTAATCGGACTTTCCTGGCCGTAGACGGGGCGCAAACAGCCGCTCTTCTGTCAAACAACTCTCTCTCATTCACTCTTTTGGAAACAGTCGCCCTTGTTACACGGGTTCCTGTGGCTGCATACAGGTCCCAAGACAGTTGAGAAGCTGTAGCCGCTCTGTTACGCCTCGCTAAAATGGACAAATAGCGATCTTCTCTGGCCGCCGTGGCTCTTGGACGACCTTGCTCAGGCTTTCTCTCGATGGATCTAGTATCCTGGAACTGTTTCCATAGGTTACGCACGAGGCTGGACGTTACAGTAAACTCCCTGCATATCTGGACTTGCGATTGTCCTGCCCCTAGCCTCCCCACAATTCGAAACCTCATTCCATCATCTAAACGTTGGTGGTTACTTATTTTTATTGCTCCGATATTAATTTGAGCGATTGGTGCAAGATAACACCAAGAATTTCGCCGAGGTGTGCTAGCGAATGCAATTCGTCTTATCCTCCACGCGCTTATAAAGTTGGTTTTTCTGCTGGCTCCACCTACACACATGTGTACACTTACGTATTTGCCGTACAAGATCTGCATTTTTATCTAGAAGCAGTGGGTTTTCCTTCAGTTCAGTTCTTTGCATGCAATTCGATAAAATATAGAAATTCTCTCAATTTATTTCACCAGTGTATTTTTGCCTTGATGCGAAGTGAGAACTGAATTAATTGCATGAGAAATACTGAATGGTCTGAGAAAAACTGTTCCTTTTTTTGTTTGTTTGTTTGTTTAATTTCTTATACATTGTTTTAAATTTATTATAGTATTTGAAGAGAACATGTGGCAACGATTAGATAAATCTTCTGATGATATAAATAAATTTGTGTAGTGTGAGTTATAAAATGAATGAGATGTAACGCTGTTAAGTGAACCTAGCGCCAGATTTTTGGTCTGGTAAAAAAATCTAGTGAATTTTAAAGAATGTATATATTCTATTGTGGTTTATTGCGCTATCGATGAAGTAGATTTAATTCAATCCAATAAGTTTAAATGAAATGGAAGAAAAATTGCGTACAATTTAATATTCCGTACAAGGAAGTCATGTGGTGTGCATATGAGATTTTTAAAAATTATCCGCAGATGCTCACTTTTTAATCTCCTGTGAAGAATTTCTGTCTTATTCTGTTATTTGATCTTACGCAGCCAAAAAATTCTCAGCCCACGGAGTTTTCATCGTAAAATCAGAAGATGGGGGATATTATCATCTGTATTATGATCTGCTGGTTAAGCATTATTTATCTTAATATAACCACGTTAGCTTTATACGAATGCAAACGATTTGTTATTACTGTAGCTTGTGATGGCAACAATATTTAATTTCAGTTTTTTTTTGTTTTGTTTTGTTTTTTTGTTATACTAAAAAGAATGTTTTTTAAAGTTATGTGTTGTTATTCTCTCTACTTACTTGGCAGAATCATGGTGTAAATAAGAACGACTTTGATCTTTGATTCTCTGATTTGTAATGTTTCTTTATTAAAGCTGTTGTAGAGCCTGGGACGCAATGGTAAATAATTTAATAGCAGAAAATTCACTGAATTTTCGGAGTGCAACTAAAATGCTGTAAAAATGAGTTAAAGTGCTTTGTTCAAAACAACGTCAACGTTCAAAGCTCGCTACCAATGTAATGCTTGTAAAATTATTCGCATTTTCCTTGCATCTAAAATCTTAGCTATTAATCATTCCGCATAACGTATATGCATTCCTCTGAAACTTTTGCAAACTAATTATGAAAAATTTTACGACCCTTTTCAGGCAGATCTTCTCTGCAAGTTCTATTGTAAATTAATTAATGTACTCATATACATAGATCTCACGCTGATAATATTCCCTTTATTCAAATTAGCAGTATTTTTACATATTTATGGTTTCTTTTACCTCTAATTTAAAAATGAATAAATTAAGGGAAATGAGGTTTTAGATTTTTATTACAGTTGAGAAGAATTTATTGTTATGGACCTTCATTAAAGATGATTGTAACTTTGTTTCTTTTATATGCATTTTTTAGAAGATTTGAAAAATCTAAAATTTAAATGTTTAAGTTTCAGTTACTTCTTTGTACAAAGAAATATTGTAATCACTAAAAATTTCGGGTTTCACATTTGAATGAAAATATCCATTTGACCGCTATTGAAAGCAATTTAAAAATATTTCTGTATACCATTATTAGCGCAAGAAATTGCTTCCCACTCCAAAATATCAAATTTAATACCAAAATGTACTACTAGAGTGTAGAACGGGTTCTAATCCGGCTTAGTTTGGGATAATCAATTAAGTGGCTTTCAATTACCGTTCCATGACATTTTATTGTTAATTTGTTGGTTGTTCGGTGTGTTTTGTCAATTTTGCTTAATCAATCTTTATTTATCTTAGACTAAGATGGAGCCAATCAGAAGTGCATCTTTTCGTAATGTTTTTTTAATCCAGTGCAACTTAAAGAGACTGTGTTACCCACATATAATGATGTAATGAAGCATTTCCTTTAGGTCAGAAATGAGTTATTGCGGAAAGGGAACAAGAATCCGTCATTCAAAGACATTTTCAAAACTGTTTCCTGTGACATTTTAAAAATTTGAAAGTAAAGCTCCATATCTTGTATAGACATTAGGATTTTTTTGAAGCAGGAATCGTGAAAAGGGAGCAGTACCCTCGCCGGGACTCGAACCTTTTACCTCTCGGTGACCACCCGAGTGTGCTGGCCATAACACCACGAAGGCATGCTAAGAAGGTGGTATAAATACTTTATAACCTTAGTTAAGTTTTCTCAGGTACGTTTCTCTGGGAATTGTATCCAAAGATACTCCAGCTAAAGTAAGCTGAGAAGAGAAGGTACGGTCTCAGGTTCAGTCAACAGATACACGAATAATGCAGTCTTTGTATGGCATCTACTTTTATGGAAGGAAATGGACAAAACTATAGTGCATGAGAATAAGGAAAATTCCTTTTATAGGACTACAGCTGAGGAACATCATATTGTTTGTTCTCTTGTCAGAGCTTGGTTCTGTTACATAGGATATGTAACTTCCGGATTCTGGGTCCAGTGCAGCTATTACACAAAGCATTCTGAGTTCTGAGTTTTTGACAAAGCTATTATACAAAGCATTCTGGATCCAGTGCAGCTATTACATAAACATTGTTGCACAGACAAGGTTGAACTTTCCAAACTGGTTGCTGCTGGTGTGATGGAACGAGCGTCAATACTGGGAAGAAAAATTGCTTAATTAAACTTCTTGATACTTTTGTTGGTTATAAACTGCTTTGGTTTGTATGCTTGATGCACACGAATGAACTGCCTCTTCGTCGATTTTTCCAGAAGACTGATGGAAATACATCAGGGACTATACAGTTTTCTGGAACAATAGGAAAATCCCTAAAAATATGTGAAACCCTTCCCGTGACAGATTATGTCCTTATTCCAGTTGATCTCTCCGATATTGGCAAAAACGGCCTCAGTACTGATCAAAAACACCTCCTTGATATACGTCATTAAAGTTCTCTTCAGACCTAACAAATAGGAGTCCGGAGTCCTGAGAAGGTGGCCCACTCAAGACGGATCACTATAGCCAACAGAAATCTTTGCCTTTATGTATCAACCGCCGAACCAACAGACGACTTGAAGCTACCTGTCGTGAATTTCGCCTGACAATATCATTGAAAGCAAGAAAAACTGGAAAGGATAAATACAAAACAGTCTCTTTTGATGATGTTGAAGGGGTTATTGCGTGTTCCCCGCACTGTCCAGATGTGTATGTGTCTAGAATCGCAACTCAGACTAAATCTGCTCTCATCTGTAAAGAGTACTCGTCCCCAGTCATTGTCTCTCCAGTTCCGGTATTCCCGGCACCACAGAGAACGCCTTCTCCGATGGGCAGGCGTTAGAGATACACACCGTACAGGGCGTCGTGCAAACAGACCATCACCGTGCAGTCTTCTGGCCACGGTAAAACGCGATATTGGTCGTCCAGTCGCCTGTGTCATGTGTCTAGCAATTTCTCCCGCTGTCTGCCGCCTGTTTCTTCTGGCCTGTAAGGCAATATACCGGTCACCTGCGGGTGTGGTTTTACGTGGACGACCACTACTAAACCCCCGGATAGCTGTTCCTGTAGTTTGAAATTGTCTCCAAAATCGTGAAACGATGCTGTGAGCAATTCCGAACTCTGCAGCCACACTTGTCACACTGCGGCCTTCCTCCAACTTCCCAATGATTCGACCTCGGGTAAAAGCATCCAGATGTCGTCTAACAGATTGATTATTCGCCATTTCTCGCTGAGGCAGCAACTCGCTGTGATTTTAACTGCTATACAGCGTGCAATCACTTTGCCAGAAATACTGATCTTACACCGACAACATGCTTTATAGTACTCAGACACTCCCCCATTACGTCTACCTGCATATCTGCGCATGTGCTACCGTACATCATCTTACTTAATCTCCTGATTGGTCTTTCTGTCCGCTCTGCCTCTTCGTTCAGCTGATATGCTAATTTTTCGACTTCGTCCTTAATTTTTGCACACCAGTGTATAATATTTGTGTAACACTGCAGTGAGTGCATCAATATACAATTACTGTATCGTAAATCACAATTATATTGTAAATTATAATTATTGTAAAGTGTTTAAATATTAGTTTAAGATTCTCAGATTTTAATATACAACGTCAACAAAAATATCTATTAAGCTCCTGACGCAGCGCTTCTGGGACGCCAAAGAATTATCGCATTGTACAGTTGCGGATTCCAGACGATACTCGAATAGTCCTAGTAAGTCGCCCAGGTGTCCGGATCCTCTGCCACTTGTCACCTGTACGTAAGGACAGAATAAAGGACTCTTTTTTCCCAAATGAATTATAAAACTGATTTAAAATCGATTCAGATGAGATTTTTTCGTGGCGTCTGTACGTACGTACGTATGCACATATGTATGTTTCTCGCATAACTCAGAAACGAGTAACCTCAGATAGTTGAAATTTTGTTTATTGAACTATTATAATATATGCAGTTCTCAACTTCCTTTTTGGCTGCAATCGGGCGCACTGTCACTTGTTTTTTATTCTTATATGCTGGCAAATTGTGCCTTTTTGCTATTAAAAGTTATTGAATTACGTTATTCTGATGTTCCGGTTAAGGTTTTCATGCTTTTATTTAAGCTGCATGCAATAGCTGTACAATTACCAGCAATTTAAAAGTTGTTTAACAGTGCAGCCATATTGGTTTACAATTGAAACTTAGCAAAATAGTGAATTCAATCAGTTGCTACACTTTCGGTGTCTTCAGTTTTGTGCACCGAATAATCAGCCTTCTTGCCTGCTGGCCGAATTGCTTGTTTTTACGTCGAAACTCTAATTTTAATTTAAATTTCTTTTATTGTTTTAACTGTATTTTAATGAAGATATTTTGAGTTTTACGTGTTTTTGCCTTGCCGCGAAGTGAGCACTGATATAATTGAATGATAACTGCATCTCTAATGAAATTCGAGAAAATATGTTTAAATGAAATGAAGCAAAAGAGTATGTATAATTCAATAGGCGGTACAAGAAAATCATGTGGCCTCTACATCAGATCTTTTTTAATAATGAAAAACACTGAAGTTTGTTTCGCGTTTAAATTTTATAATATTCAGAATAGTGTATGATTTTTTATCTTAAACAAATAAATAGCTCTCACGAAAAATTTAATACCCTGTTAATTTTAACAATAATATATTTTTATTAGTCTTCACTAATTTAACAGATATTTTTTCAAGAATGTTCCTCTGTTTACGTGGTAAAGCAAAATCTACGACAATAAGAGTTTTATACAAGCATATTTTCATCATAATTCAAAATCGAAAAGTACATTAATATAAACTTCAAAGTTACACAAAACGCAATCTAATCTATTACAGCTCTCTTCTCTTAAAATAGTAAAAATATCCTGCATCGCTTTGCAAGAAATACGTCATTTCAATAGAAGAAATAAAAAAAAATAAATAAATACAAAAAGGAGAAATATCTGTAGCGGTATATCTTGAACAAAATAGAAAAGAAAGGATAAAAATTATTAAATAGAGATTTTAAGCCTTTCAAACTTAGTCCTACAATTTCTTTTCAAGAACTGATATAAGGCTACAATTTTCTCCCATAACACAATTTTCGTGAGATCTGAAGTGTTTACCTTTTATTTATTAAGAATTTAGATTCGAATTATTGCACAACATAAATAAATAAGTATTTAAAAAAATAATACGCCTAAAGAACGTTTTGTGTGTTACCTTTGTTTACTAAATATCGTGTTCTTCGCACTGAAACCACATAAAATTCAATTCAGCAGCGGTGTCTCAAAATAGTTTTAAAATGAGCATATGTTTGGAGTTTCCGTCATACAGTCTCGCGCTCTGGAGATGAAAAAAAAATTCCCGTTTAGTGTTGCCATTTCTTCTCTCGAAATCAATGAGTTTGTTAATCGAAAACTTGTTGAGGATTTACAAAGTGTGAAACAGATAATGGCACAAATTCCAGATTCCGAATTCAGGCTTCCAGGTTCCTATGTTAGGGTGGAGCATTACGTTGCTCAAAGGTTGATGGTTCTGGATACCCTCGTTTTTTCAAATGCGAGAAACATATATACATTCATGAAAGTTCTTCATTGTTTAATTTCTTTGAGTATAGTACAGGGCGACAATGTTTGGTGGTAGCAGTATGAAAAGTGACTCAGCGCTTTTGGTGATTCAACGCAGGATGCCGTTTCGAGATTAATAGCCCTTCTGGGCTAACGCTCCTTTGTGTTAAAACAGAAGAGTTAATAAAACATTTTTAAGTTAAAAAAAATTGTCTGTTGAAGAAGACAATTTTTAATTCATCCAAAGAAAGAAATTTATTACTGATTACAGTTTACAGAATCCATCAAACGTCCAGTTACATAAATAGCATATTGAAAGGGAACAAATAATTACCAGAGAAAAAGGTTATAGAGTTGTAGTGTGCGAAATTTAATAACATAACCATCTTATTCAAATTTCACATGATCAGAATCAAAGATTTCTCAGTTTCCTAAGAGGTTTTCTAATAAACAATGATAAAAAATATATTCAACTTACATATAATATCTGTTACTGCTCCTATAAATACATTGTTGCACCCGATCTGGACTCTTCCTCCATTCGGATAAAAATCTGCATGCCCAGATGGTTCGAACATTCCAAGCCCACCTTTTAGAAAGTTATTACCATTGGAATGGATAACGTCTACGAAACGGTAGGATCCAGTCGAATTCTTGGATCGTATCCTTCAAACAAGGGCGAGGCAGGATCAAGGCCTAAATACAGATATATAAAAAAATTAGTTTTGCCTTTTAATAAGAAGTGGGATTACTTGTAAATTATTCAGGCTAAATTTAAACTACTTCATCCTGTTATTTTCTCGGAAATAATACATGCAGCATATAAAATGAAGAGCGATTAAAAAAAGACTGACGTTGTCAAATTACAAAAGAGGTAATAAAGGGTTTGAATTAAAAAAAAACACACACTTATTTCTTTCTATGTCACACAAGCAATTAAAAAGTTATTTTGGATAATTTTTTTTTCAGGGGGGATGCTATTTTGCAATGGCAGCTTGATTCTTGCCCTTAATTAAGAAGAGTTCTTCATTATACATTCATGAATGGGAAAAAATAAATTAAGAACAGACTAAAAAAGCTTATAATTTAAAAAAGTTAGTTTACAATCTCATACACCAAAAAATAATTTCCTATCACAAAAAAGTATTTAAAAAAAACCGAAAGCTTTCAAATTTTACATTACGCCCAAAGGGGCGTTTTTTTTACGTCTTGTGAGTTACCTTTAGTAGTCCAAAGGGGTAATTTTCCCAGAAGGACTATTAACTTCGTTTGGCCATTTTGCGTTGATTCACTGAAGGCGTTGTTTCGATTTTCAGATGGTCGCCACAGAATATTGTCGCCCTGTATTTTACTGGGAGAAATTAAATAATGAAGAATCTGCTATGAATGTATACATGTTTCACGCATTGTGATAAAGCAACGGTACCTGGAGCCATCCAATTTTGAATATTGAACATTTCCACGCGAATATGGGCATCTGGAGGCCGAATTTGAAATTTGGAATTTGTTTTGTTATCGATTTCGTACTTTGTGGAACTTTAGCGAATTTTTGATAAACAAACTCGATGGTTTCGAGGCGGGCAGTGGAAGCGTTGTACAGAAAAAAAAAAAACATTTTTTCTCCATCGCGTGAGACTGTGTATCGGAAGTTCTTAAGATATGCTCATTTTAAAATTATTTTGCGATGTTGCTCTTGAAATGAGTTTCATGGTTTAACCGCAAAGAACATGATATTGTTACGTTCGTACGGGTTCGTAATATACTGAATGCACAAGTCGTAAAATCTTAACAAAAATTTATTCTTTCCACAAGAAATAAATTAAAATGCTGAAATATTTCTTCACAGATCTTCGCACAATATCACAATATCTCAAACGATTAGCAAAAACTCAGTTCTAAACAGATAAAATAGTTCTATCTCACAGCGAAATCGCTACAATCAATACAGCATCAAGTAAACAAACAGCAGTTCGCTTTTTACAGCTACAAGTATAACAGCAACACAGCAACTAACTAACTGAGATGAGGTGTTTCACCTCGGCTTTTATAAGCTTTTTAATTATCAGTAGAACAATCACGATTTTTCTAGATTTTTCTGGATGGCAACAGTAAGTACGAGATATTTATTTATTAAGCATTAAATGCACGCGCTCTTTTATTGTTATTTTTTTTTTTTTTGACGTAGCTTTCTCTTCAAAAATCGTCTGCGTTGCTAAGGCAGCATGAAGCAAATCTAATTACAATTCTAAATAAATAGCCAAATAAATGTGAAATTCGTAACAATATTTATAAAATAAAGGTAATACACAACAATTTGGGCTTCCCAACTTTAATTTCAAAGCAGAGGATTATTTTTAGATGATTTGCTGGGACGGAATCCGCCGGATACATTGAACATCAGAGACGAAGACATAAGATTGATGAAAGACGATTCTCAGTTTGAAATAGAAAAGCTCTCTTGCCATTATCAAGTAGCGGAGAAGCATGTGACTCTGATAAGAGAAGCGTTGTGGGATTTTACTTATTTAATTCTAAAATTCTAACTTAGAACCCCACGAACACTAACAAGCGAATAATCGCTTAAGTGTGTGAACAAAACACGTAATACTTAAAGAGGGTTTATAACCCTTTGTTTTTCAGTATATTTACAGTCAGTTCCTACTTTACAAAAAGCCGCCACTCGGGCTTAAACTTGTAATAATAATAATTTAAACTTAAAACTAGCTTAACTAAGCTATTTAAAATGTACAGCCGAAGCTATCAGAGATCTAACTACTTGGCCCCTAAGTATTAATTAAATCGGCGAAGCCAAGCAAGGGCCTAAGGTATGGCCGAGCGTAGCAATAGCTAAGAGAGACGTAGCCAAAAGGCAAACATGCGCTAGTCAGGGAATCAAACTCTCTCTCTCTCGAAGTCGGTGAAGTATCGACTTAAATAGTACTCTTTCTCATTTGCATTAACTGTGTTTCTGATTTTACATTCTGGCAGGAAATTGTAAGCTGAAATTGTAGAATAAGATAGGAAAGGTACAAAGCTTAAAATAACTGCTAATAAACTTAGGATAAAACTTACAGCATCACTGGCAACATTTGGTACAGAAACCAGGTATGGATTCATACGCAGTCGAATCAAGTTCCAGGAACGAACTTACGAAGTTCGACCACTAAGATGAATTTCGTCATTTCGCTTGTGCAACCTGAACAAGAGGAGTGATTAGGCTGAAACATTTTTAATAGATTTTTTTTTTGCCAATTACAGCCATATGCTGGGTCAGAAACAAAAGTGCTGTAAAAAATCATAAAAAACACATTGTTAAAATAGTTTGATGTTTACATTAATATTAACATCGATTTTTTAATTTATATGATGTGAAACCTAAAGATAACGAATGATGAAGCAGCAGATTTTTCACTGTGTTTTTTTTTACCGAACAGAACCATTTGTTGGGTAAGGAAATAATATGAAAAAACAAATTTTCCCCTTTTCACTTCAGCCTAATGTACGTACGTGCGTGTTAGAGTATCTTACATAACTCATAAAAGAGTAGTCTCAGAACGCTGAAATTCTGGTTATAGGACAGCTATAACATGCAGTTGTGTATCCCCCTTTTCTGTTCAAACTAGCCAACACAAACGTATATAAATATACTGTATGTATACTAGCCTATACCCTTCGTCTGTCTTTTAAACGTACTGAAAAAATACCTTAAGGGAACACCGAACATTAAATTTAACTTTTTACTCTGCAGACCAACTCTTTCAATAAAAAAAGAAGAAAAAACACAAATTTCAATAAAAATGCATTATATATAAAAAATTACAATGAAATAAGCAATATCCCTTTATACACATATTAATTATCCTAATAAATAAATTAACAAACTTGCCCTTACAAAATCTTAAGAATTCAAATGGTATAAAGGAAGTTAAGAAATTTATTTCCTAAAAAAATCATGCAAAACATTTTATATAATTAACATTATATATAATTAAAACATAATATAAAAAATTACAATGTAATAAGCAATATCCCTTAATACCAATACTAATGACCCCAATAAATAAATTAACTACTTCCTGTTACAAAATCTTAAGAATTCAAAAGGTATAAAGAAAATTAAGAACTTTGTTTCCTAAAAAAATACGAAAAACTTTTCAGTGTTTTAAAAACAGTGAAATAAGTAAAAAAAGTAACATGAAAGAAACAAAAAAAATTCTGAAAAGGAATATATAATTAATAATATTTTATCTCATATTTTTAAGAGAAAACAATCAGCAGTCCAGTATACAAAGCATAGCGAGAAAGTCTGTGTGTTCGTTCGCTAATAACTCAGTCACCACTACAGCCATCGTCACCAAACTTTCTACAATTCTTTTCGGGCTCCTGAAAAAGGTCGACACACTTTTCGAAAAAAAAAAGAAAATCAGCTAAAATCAGAGATGTAAATTAAGAACTCTTAAAATGCTAATTTTCGCCCTCATTTTTCCGAGTGGCAACAGTGTTGATATCAGCAACAATGGCTGCCTGTCATTGTTGCTGATATGCCCATTATGTCTGATGCGGTTTCATCAAAAAACATAAAAAAAACTGATTCGAAT
Source organism: Stegodyphus mimosarum (assembly GCA_000611955.2). Classification (NCBI taxonomy): domain Eukaryota; kingdom Metazoa; phylum Arthropoda; class Arachnida; order Araneae; family Eresidae; genus Stegodyphus; species Stegodyphus mimosarum. The sequence goes on from KK116610.1 coordinate 197,185, forward strand.
TTTGAAGAAATCGCTTCGAGGTGCACTGGCTCATGATTAGATGCACACTATGCACCAAATTTCTTAACTCTGGGTCTATGAGCTTACGCTAAGCACGAAACGAAAGACACACACAAACAGACAGACTCTTCCTTTTAATATATATATAGATACACATCCACTCTATTACTCTATTGTGTGAGCTCCATTTGTTATTTCCTTCCTAAAAAGGAACTACTGTAATCGCGAAAAATTTCGAGTATCATATTTCAAAGAAAATATCCATTTTGACCGCTAGTGGATGCAATTTAAAGATGTTTTTGTCTAATTTCTGCTCGTAAGGACAAATATTATATATTATATATATTATAAAGGACTCTTTTTTTCTCTAAAAAATTATAAAATTGATTTAAAATGGATGCTGAAGAGGTTTTTTCATGGCGTCTATGGTTACGTACGTACGTATGTATGTATCTCGCATAACTCAAAAACGAGTAGACCCAGAACGTTGAAATTTTGCGCACAGGACTGCTACAACATGTAGATGTTCACCTCCTGTTTTGCTTGCAATCGGCTGCACCAAAAGTATGTAAATATATGTATATATATCCACTCTGTTACTCGGCACAGTGAACTCAGTTTTTTTATTCTTACATGTTTGTAAATTGTGCTTTTTTACTTTAAAAATGATTGAAATATATTGTTGGTATGTTTCGGTTAACGTTTTCTTGCCTTTTGTTAATCTGCATGGAATAGTTGTAGAAGTATCAACAGTTTAAAAGTTGTTTAAGTGCTACTAGGACTAACAAAGCCGCCATTTGTTCAAATTTGAAGCTTTTAGTTGAATAGTGAATTAAGTCAACTTGTGACCTTAGTTGTCTTTTCCGAGTGGGACCAAAAGTAAACTTTCAGTTTTGTGCACCGAAAGATTTGCCTTCTTGCCCACTTCCGAATTGCTTGTTTTGGATAGAAACTGTAATTTTAATCGTAGAATTTGTTTATTTAACAGTTTTACCTATGTTTGGTGTTTTATGTTTTTCTGTATGTTACAGTTTTGAATGAAGGTGTTCTGAGGTTTTATGCAATTTTGCTTTGCTGCGAAATAAGAGCAAAATTACTTACATGAGAGACATATCTCTAATGAAATTCCAGGAAATAAATTTAAATGATATACAGTAAAAAATGTGCATAATTTAATAGGTCATGCAAAGAAGTCATGTTGTGTACACATCAGACTTTTTTTTTTCGGATGGGGTGGAAGCCGGGTAATGAAAAGTGTTATGAAAAGCACGGTTTCTAAGGAATATTTTACATTTTGAGGAAAAAACAATCCTTGTTGATGAATTTGTTTTTATATGGTGTAACTTTATTTATATTGATAATTATTTAATGCATTGTTATAATTAACATAGGTAAAAGATATACAGATCATTTAACAACAACCACGTACGAAACTATGCTGGTAACACCAGAAAGTAAGCATTTTTCATAAAATATACCCTTTTATTTACAATCATATATTCGTGATAGAAATATTTCAAATTTAAAAGGCTTAAATAGAGTTTTATTTAAAAATGTAATAAAATATGGAAATTTTCTAAAAGATAATTTTATAAAAGTTTTTTTTTATTTATTAAATCGTGTAACTTAATGTATTTCAGCTTCAGTTGAAACTAAAAGTCAACCTGTTCGAACGACTAAAAAAAAAATAACTCCTGGTACGTATAATATAAATTCTTATTTTGTTTCATTTGTTCTATTATTGCATCTTTTTACTTTCATATAACTTCATTACTTTTATTTATAATATTCAAAGAAAAGTCTGAGAAGAGTTTGTAGGGTTTTACTTATATAATTCCAATGTTCTATCTTTGAACCCCACGAACACTAACAAGCGAATAATCGCTTAAGTGTGTGAATAAACACGTAAGTCTTCAGAAGGCTGAACTACCCTTTATTTCTCAGAATAAATGCAATCAACTCCCAACTTGGAGTATACACAAAGCCTTCACTTGGGCTGGAACTTAAATAATTATGAATTTAAACTAGTACAAAGCTTAACTAAAGCTATCTGAAAGATATAGCCGATGCTATCAGAATTCTAAGTACTTGGCCCCTAAATATTAATTGAATCGGCGAAGCCAAGCAACGGCCTAAAGTATAGCCAAACATGGTAGCTCAGAGAAAACGTAGCCAAAAGGCAAACGTGCGCTAGTCAGGAAAATCAGGCTTTCTCTGTAGAAGTCGGTGAAGCATCGACTTAACTAGTACTCTTACTCATTTGTATTCACTGAGTTTCTGAAATTACATTCTGGCAGAAATTGTGAGCTGAAATTAGAACAAATAGGAAAGAATCATAACTTAAAATAGCTGTTAACAAACTTAGGATAAACCTTACAAGTTTTTCAAAATCTATGTCACAAAGTGAAAAGAAATAGTAAAACTAGTTTTGGTATCAAAATAAGCAATACTCATATATTTGTTTACAGTTGCTTACTGATGTCTTTTTTCTGAATACGATTGTCAGATTTTTAATTTGCTATTTTAGACCCCCCCCCTTGTTCAATTTCGAAAAAGTAAAGTTTATAAACCTGAGAACCATTTGTTGACGTATAAGTTAATGATTTCTTTTCTTGCTGCAATTTCTAACGTTCCTTGTGTAACTGCAAAAAGAATAATTTAATCATGTTAAAGAATAGCCTAACTAACTAAGCTTCCTTCCACTCGCTGTTTTAAAATTATATAAAACTGTACGTGGCTGCTAAAGCGTCAAGTTAAGGTAATTTTTAAGTTCTAGTATGCGGTTCTTACTTTCTTGACGTTTCATTACATCTGATCTTATAGCTATGTACAAAATTTATGATTAAAAAGTGTACTTTATTATCAGTCATAAAAACTAGATCAAATATTACATAGAATGTTTAACTAATGTTAAGAAGAAAAGATACATCAAAGAAAGGAAACAGAAAACTGCGTCAAATCCATTTTGCGATGCTAAATAAAGAAACCAGAGCTAAATTTTATTCCCATTATTGAA